>ML249313.1:0-40983 GCA_005239495.1 Nicotiana undulata
TGGGCTCTGGGGCTGCTACTACGGGCTGAACCCCTCCCACGGGCGGTGTGCCCGGGGTATGACTTGCTGCTGCTGCCTGACCTATGGCCTGAGCGGTAGGGGTCTGGACTCCTCCTCCCGCCTGAGAAGTGGCAGGGTCGGCTGGAATTAAACCAGCCTGAGACATAGTGTCCATGAATCTCAGCATACGGCCCATGACCTCCTGGAAGCCTAGCCCCGTCATGAAATCCACTAGAGGAGGTGCTACTGGAGGCACCTCATCTTGCTCCTCTATAATAGGGTCCTCTAGTGGTGCCATTGGCGTAGCTCTGGGACATTCTCGTCCCCTGCCTCAAGCAGGTGCTCTACCCCTGCCCCTACCTCGACCTTGGGCAGCCGGGGCAGCGGCCTCTCCCGGACCAGGAACATGGGATGCACTCGTCCTCACAATCTACGAGAGAATGGAAGAATAATTTGAGTACATCATAGATTGCACGACAGGATATGAATAAAGGGAAGTTTCCTAACACCCCATAGCCTCCTGAAGATAAGTACAGACATCTCCGTACCGATCCGCAAGACTATACTAGGCCTGCCCATGACTCGTAAGACTTACGTGAACCTAGTGCTCTAATACCACGATGTCACGACCCAGAATCCCAATCCGAGTCGTGATGGCGCCCAACGACAGGGTTAGGCAAGCCAACAATAATTACACCAAGTGATACCTTTCCCATCTAGTTAAACAGTCAAAGATTCCCAATTTATAACGACAAAGATGATACTAGCCTCTAGCGGAAGTGAAATCCTGGAAGATACAAGCTGAAATAAAATGCACATATAGATATACATCCCAAAACCCCAAAATATAATATACACTACGCGTGTGTGCCAGGAACTAGTGTCACGAGTGTCATGGGCAACTACTGAATATACAATGACTACAATATATACAGAGTCTCCGTCTGAATGAAATGAGCGGAGAAATGTAACAAAAGAGCTCCAGGGTGCTGCTAGGAAGTCGCCGAGAAAGCAGCTCACCAAGAAGTATGACCACAGTATCAATATCTAGCGCCGTCCTGATAGTCAGACGTGCCAGCCTCTGGACCTGTACAGTCAAGTACAGAAAAGAAAAGAAAGTGCAGCATGAGTACATATTAAATAAATATGTACCCAGTGAGTATCCCGCCTAAACTCAAAGAAGTAGTGATGAGAGGTCGACTCAATACTCACTAGGGTCCAGCAGTAGTAACATGTAATAAAATATGATGAAATACAGTAGGCAGGTAAATAAGCAAAAAGTACATATACTAAAAACAGAGAAAATCCGCTACTGAACTTAACGATAAAGCACTTTCAAGAGTAAGATCACCGAATGAAACAAAATCACGAATTCTTTGAATCCGCCGTGGAGTACGACCCTCTCCCTTATATTTCAAAATTACATTTTGAATCTGTCGTGGCGTACGACCCGGTCCCTTATATTTCACTATTTCATTTCAAATCCGCCATGGCGTACGGCCCGCTCCCTTATATTTCACAATTTCATTTCAAATCCGCCGTGGCGTACGGCCCGCTCCCTTATATTTCACAATTTAATTTCAATTTCGCCGTGGCATACAGCCCGCTCCCTTATATTTCACAATTTTATTTCAAATCCGTTGTGACGTACGACCCGCTCCCTTATATTTCACAATTTCATTTAAAATGGACCTCAAAAACATAATTTCGTAGAAAATATAGCATTAAAATAATTCATAAGAGCATTTCAACGAAAAGAAAGAAACATATTTAAGGCATTGCACAGAAACATACAAGGCATGATGTGGGCCTAACTACCCGGACATAACAATATTAGCCGCTATGTACGGACTCTCATCACTTGGTGCGTACGTAGCCCCCAAACAAGTTACACATAGCATATATATATCACCTATGGGGACAATTCCCTCTTACAAGGTTACAAAGGAGACTCACCTCGTGTCGAATCTACCCGTCGGACCACAATTGCGCCAGAAACTCCGAATTTTATACCCGAGGACTCGCAACTGGTCAAAAGATATATAATAACATCAATGCATGAACAATGTGATAACCCATCTTAGTTATTCAATAAAATCGCCATTCTTGAAGAATTTCCAATTTCCAACCCCGGCTTCTCATGGCCAAATTCCAGAAATATTCGAAGGAATGAACTACCCGAAGCCTAACGATCGTAATTACATAATTTATTTAGGAATTTTTGGCTAAAAATGAAGTTTCACTATTTTCCCAAAACCCCACATTTTTCTATCAATTCCTATGAATTTTAAGATAATTGGAAGAAGATTTCATTTGAATTTGATGTTAAAAGTCATGAAAAACGGACTAGGAATCACTTACCTTGATGAGTTTGAACTTGGGCAGTCCTTTCCCTAGCTTGGAGGAGCTCTAATGGAGGTTGGGTATTGAATAATGAAGAAGAATCCCATAATTGGACATTTAAGTACTTCCCAGGAAAACCTTCACTACGATCGCAACACCGGTCCTGCGATCGCGAAGGCCAACTGGCCGAACCTCTGCGATCGCGGCAGAGGTCCTGCGATCGCGAAGAACAATTGGCAAGACCTCTGCGATCACAGCAGTGGTTCTGCGATCGCATAGAACAAACTCACCCGACCCAGATGCTACTCAATGCGATCGCGAAGGTGTGGAACCCAGACCTCTGCGATCGCAAAGGGGAAGCTGCGATCGCATAGAGCAATCGACAGCCCAGCAAAATCCTTCTCCGCGATCGCAACCCACCTTCTGCGATCGCAGAGAAGGAAACCAGACAGCAGATTTTCTGGTTTTCCAACTTTGCTCTCGGGGGTCCAAAACACACCCAAGCCCCTCGGGACCCCGTCCAAAAGCATCGGCAAGTTTGTATTCGTGATACGGACTCTCTCGAACTCTCGGAACATGAAAAAAAACAACGGAACTCGAAATCAAACCCCAAAACCAAATTAATCAAATTGAAATTCTAGAATTCACTTCAACGCGCCGAACCGGCCTAAACTACTCGGAATGACTTTAAAATTTGCGGACAAGTTATAAATGACACAACGGAACTATTCCCGATCTCGGAATCTGACCTCGGGAACATAAAATCACATTCCAAACCAAATTTCAAATTTTATGAGATTTCTCAAATCTTCATTAACTCCAATTTTCCTTATTTTATCCGAAACCAATCAAATCAAGTCCGTTTTACACTAAATTTCACAGATAAATTATATAACACATATTGGACCTGTTCCGGGCTCCGAAATCATAATACGGGCCCGGCAGCACAGGTTTCACATCAAGGTTCATTTTTTTATAAGCCTTTAATATTTTCATAAAACAATTTTCTTTAAAAATTTATTTCTCGGACTTGGGTCCTCGGAATTCGATTCTGGGCATACACCCAAGTCCCATATTTTCCTACGGACCTTCCGAAACTGTCGAATCACGGATCCGGGTCCGTTTACCAAAAATATTGACCAAAGTCAACTTTATTCAATTAAGTACCACAAATTTAACTCTTAATCAAGTTTTTCACACAAAGGCTTTCCGGATACGCGCCCGGGCTTCACACGCACATCAAGGTGAGATTAATGGAGGCTTTCGGGCCTCAGAATACAGTCCAAATTAGATGCACATAAGATGACCCCTTTTTGGGTCATCACAAGAACTTACCCGGATGGAAGACAATCTATGGTTATCTTCCTTGATTCTTGAAGACTTGAGCAAGATTTGGATGATTATGAAGTTAGACCCCTTCTTTATCTCTCTATATGATTTCACCTCTCTCTAAAATCAGAAGAAATTGACCCCAAATGAAGCACCTAACCCTATTATGAAAATGGGGTCGGGTTATAAAAGTAGGAAAAATAATCCTCCGAAACAGGGTCTGTGATCGCAGAATGGATCGCAGAACACACATGCGGGCCGCAGAGTGAATCGCAGAATTGTTGCCCAAAACTGGGCTACACTAGCCTAGTATGCGACAAGATTTGCGATCACAGATCAAAAATGCGGACCGCTTTTTGATTCTGCGATCGCATATTCGACACAGGATCGCGTTCTTTTTCCAGCCTTCGGTAATTTGACCATGACTTTGCGTAGGAATGTCCAAATGATGAACGGTTTGAAGCGCTGGAAACTAGACTCGAAGAACTTTCATTTGATAGGTTAGTCATCACATAATACCATATACATAATTAGATAAGTTTGTTCAAAGTGTGTACTAGTGCAAGTACCTTTGGAATTTTAGCCTAATATGGAATTCTGCCATTTGTCTTAGACTTAGGCTTCCCCTTGGACCTCACATTACTTCCTAGATGACCTATACACTTGTTTATCACATCCAATTCATTTTCATCATATTTAGAGCACATAAAATAATAAAATTAGTCTACCAGGCACCCCGAATCTTATATTCCGTAGCAATAATTTTTTTTCTGGGGCCTTACATTCTCCCTCGCTTAGGATCATTCGTACTCGAATGAGAGGTAGAGCTTGACCCAAACACCTAACATAACATATCTCTTTTCTATCCTACCTCAAATCCCTAATTTTTGACTAACTCTCAAATTTTTCAAAAATTTCGACAGCATCTCCTTTGTAACTAGGACTATCCACCTATCAAAGAACTACCAAAACCATCTTAAAAACTCATCAATAACTCGACAAAGCACCACAATGTATATACTCATAACACTAATCTCAACATCACAAGAACTACATTACCATAATGACACCTGAACATGGATTGCACATTTGTTTTTTAGATCATAACACCTATATGGTACCTTTCAAGTCAAAACTAATTGATATACAATCAAGCTAAAAAACTATTTTCCTTCCACGACACTTTCAGCCTTCAAGGTGGCCTCCTTGACTTACAAGCTCTGCCATTACACTTTCACGGAAATAATATCAACTCCCAAACATAAATAACAAGGATGACAAATAGACACCTCGCATGAGTTAACTATCCATTAACTTTACCTTTAATAATTTTCACTGTACAATTTACATTCCACTGGACATTACAATTCATGGTAACAACAACAACCCACAATTCCATCACATGGCATCATACCATCAAGAATATCATTTCATAGTAACCAAACAATCATGTATTCATAATAGTCCCTACCAGCCATTAATGTAATCATAAAGGTGTTCATCAACAAGAATATAACTTCATTTCAATCAACAATCCATATGAAGTCAAGCCGTGATGATTCTTGCCAGTAATGCATCATATAGGATATTACCAAGATCATATAGTTCAATCAAATAAATTCACACCCTTGTTTTATCACTACCTTCTTAGACATAAACATATGAAAACACAAAGTANATGCCACGTGCGCATGAGGGTAAAAAGAAAGTCAAACACCTATGAGATTACCATCTTCCAAACAGCTTAACCCCTTCTCGACGATTGACACGGTATGAGGTACTAAAGATATGATAACTTGTCTTCTCGGTTAGTATGCTTATGTTATGTGCAGAAACCTGGAAGCAGCTAATATCAACCTTCTATGAGTGAAACCATATAGCTGGGACATCTTAACATGGGGGGGAGGGTGAAATCATGTACTAGTTAGGGGGGGTTCTAGTGGTTAACATGGTGCTCCGAGGAGAAAGACAAATAAAACTCCTATCCAACCAGGGAGGTGAAATGCCAAGGATATCATCCATGCATATGACAATGACATAATCAATGATTCTAGAAGCTGAGAGTGCAAAGGCAACAGAACTCAATAGGACAATATATAATAATCATGGAAGGTTTGCATAAGTTCTTAATGAGTCCTCCATAGACCTTAACTCGAGGTGTACCTAGATGCTAATAAAAACAAAAAACATAAGAAGTAGGCATTGTGCTATGACATCCCTCAAAGGTACATTTTGTATTTACGGAGAGCCTTTTAAGGGTCTTAATGAGAAAGTAAGTGTTATAGTGACACATAGGAGGACACGTTCTCTCACAGTAATCGAGCAAGTGTTTGGGAAATTAACACAATGAATTCACATATTAAGAAACACAATTAACGCATGGGGTGGAGGTGTAAGAAGAAAACAAACATTTTTTACGAGTTTGCCATGCTTCTGCTATACTTAAGTACTGATTGCAATACAAGACCACGCCATGGGAAACCGCAATACTAGGAATAAAGTGGGCTACTTACCGTGGGACGTCCCAAGCGAACATGGAAGTTACACTAAAATGGCGACACAAGGTCTTTCTATGACGGGGATATGAGGATCTAAATTTTCAAAGAGACATTATGCACACGGTGACCATTTTGATTGACTTGCACATATATGATAGGTGTTAAGGAATGCCCTTATGTTAATAAACAGTGAGAAGGTTTCATGATAACATTCGTAAGAGTAGAGTGACGATTCAAACCATAGAATCCATATACACCCGTGAGAAGAAGAGTGAGTTGAGAAGGATTGCAATTCCGGAATGTTCTACATGGAACTTGACACCACATAGGTAAACTCTACAACGGTGCATGCATAGGCACAAGTGAGCAGATGTTGCCCATATAATTAGAAGGATTTTGTAAGGAATTTATCGGGTACAATCCCTAGTTGAGATTTTTTTTTGATAGAGTGGATTCACGAATAGTACGTCTTGTTCAAAGAGTAGATATAGGGAATGGCTCATAGGGTTTCCCGGACTCTATCCCAAGTCCCCCAGCAACATAAGGATTCAGATATGACGAAGTAGAACCAGAATCAATAAGGGCATACACATACAGAGATTTGGGAAGTCAATATACCTGTAACCCCACCCGGAAGAGCCTCCGACCTTGATGCCTTCTCATAGAATGGAACCTGTTGGGCCCTCCCGATCCCTGAACACCATCCTTAATTGTTTCATGCCCTGCGGCGCAATAGGTGAAGTAGCTGCAGAACTAGATGGACGTGCCACACCACTGCCCATGATCTGGTGAGACAAATGACAATCTCTCTTAAGGTGACCCGACATACCACACCTGTAGCATAGTTTGGTGCCATAGCGACATACTCCCGGATGACATCCCATACACTTCACACAATGGGGGCGAGGTCCACTAAACTGACTCGTCCCACTGGCTTGATGCTTACCCTTTTTGCATACGTTATAAGCTTCCCCCTCATCCTTCCCCCAAGTATCCAATGCAGGGGAAATAATTCCAGTACCAGTTTCTGGTGCGTGCCCTTGGAATTGGCCAAATCTACCACCCCAAGCACGTTGCTGAGCATACTCACGACTCGATGACAAATATTCCCCCGCACATACCGAGAAGACCGGGATAGATGCACCCATCATAGGGCATTCATTTTTCTTGTGACCCCTCTTCCTACAATGATAACATGTCTCAAAAGTCATCCAACATCTTCCCAAGTGACGCTTCTCGCAAACTGAGCAACCTCACCGACAACCCTGTTTCGTTCCTTTGATGCTCTAACAACACGATCCGATGGTGCGGTGACATTGGTTGAAACAGGGACACTTCCCTTAGCAACAAGATCTTCCAATTACTCCATTGCCTGACTCGTCCTTCTGACGAACTCTTGTGAGATTTTCCCCAAATTCAGCGGTGGGGATATTCTTTCCTCGCTTCCTCGGACTCGTGGGTTACTCATCTGAGAAAAACAAAAAAAATGAGACATAACAAGGAAGTCAGATCCCTATCTTGAGCTTTACCGCACGATATGGAATATCAAAGAAGGGTATCATTCCTAAATGTCCAAACATCCCCCTAATTATAGATGTGGTCGACAACACACCGATAAGAAGAGCTCTACTAGACACGGCTCCGAGACATCCTAGGACACTTTCAAACCTTAAGCTCAGATACCAAGTTTGTCACGCCCCAAAATTGAGGGACGATACCGGCACCTAACCGAATAATCCCGGTCAAGCGGACCTGGTTTGCCTTTCCTAACCAACGCGTTACCCCGTGTTTATAACATGCATTTTCCATAATGAAATGGAAGAAATAGAAACAAGGTGTGAAATCATAACATAAAGTCCATTTTTCCTCTTTTAATACTTTTAACAGTTGATAGACCAAACAGATAAACTAAATGTGACATTCCCGATATAGGACCACGATTTCGAATAAGTGCCACAACTACCCAACAGCATATTTACAACCCACAGTGTGTCTACGGAGCTTCTAAGAGTACAAGGAGAATACGTAAACTTCGACGGCAACAAGGCCCCGGCTATACCTTGAAGGAAACTACATATACAAAAAGAGATAATCATAAACTACATACGGCTCCGGGAGGAAGTGGGGCTCACCAGTGCTGCTGAAGAGATGGAAGGAAGGCGCTACTATCGGCGGTCGGAACTACCTGCTATGGAACCACCTACATCCATATAAAATATGTATCTCCCCCGGCTAGTACTAGTATGTATGAACAAACCTACTCCAGATAGGATAAACATCAACAATGAAATACACATAGAGACATTATACAACACTACACCGAAGCATGGAAAACACAACAAGAATTACCACATCCCTCATCCCGTTTTGCCATCTTTTGGTTAGTTTCTTTTAAGTTTCCTCTTGTTATTATTATTAATGATCCACTGTGTCATTGTCACATGGAATCCGATCTCGTGCCCGATCAGCTTGGCCATCCTAGGTGAGATCTGATTATCATCACAGCACATATAACCACCGTGGCTTGTTCACACGGAGTCCGATCTCTACCCGAATCGTCTAGGAAATCTCAACTGAAAGCAGTGAGGTCAATAATTATTATCATCATATCAAAATATCAATATCACATCATGTCATCCATGTGTACGGCATGGAGCCCGATCCCAGCCAGACCGGATAGGCCTTCTCACCCCTAGGACATTCTCGTGGTATAATTTATGGGTTCTTTAGATAACTTATATCATTTTTAGCCTTTTTGATCCCCAACACATATCATTCTTTGATTCATCTTTCATATCATTAGAATCCATTGATTCATATTTCACAACAATCCATCCTTTAACCATATTCCATAATTTCTCAATACCTTATTTCATATTTCATAACAATCCAACCTATTGTTTCGTATTCCAGAACATTACCACACCTTTACTCATATTTTGTTATCAAACAATTCTTTTCACATTCTTACACATCCATCATTTAATAAGATCACACACATAAAAACAAAAGAACATGATGATCAACTATTACACATTTCATTAATAAAACATAATGGTGGTAGCATGTATCAACGTAGAAGCAAGGATTTCTCCACCTAAGCACATATAACACACAAATTTCATAGAAGATTAACAAGAGAGTCATACCCAGAAAATGCACACAAAGGGTTTATGCTAAGAGGATTAGAGTTAGCCATACATACCTCAAAGAGACTTTCCTTAAGTTTATACAATACACCAACACCTCTAGAAATATCAATCTATAAGGATATATCGATAATCGATTAATAATTAGGAAGATTACCCATGGTATAACTCTCTTAGGGATTTCATCAAACACATAACATGTGAAGTAGAGTACAAGGTTTAGAAATGGAAATCTCTTCTTCCTTCACCAAAATTTTAACATGAACTACCCAAATTAGTTCTTTAATAACACATACTACAACTTAATCCCACATGCATGGCCTATTTCGAACCCTCACAACATTTTTGAACTCTTAACTTCTTGCATGAAGGTTTTGGAAGTAGAACTTACCCGGATGGAAGACAATCGATGGTTATCTTCCTTGATTCTTGAAGACTTGAGAAAGATTTGGATGATTATGAAGTTAGGACCCTTCATTCTCTCTCTCTATATGCTCTCACCTCTCTCTAAAATCAGAAGAAATTGACCCCAAATGAATCCCCTAACCCTATTTATGAAAATGGGGTCGAGTTACAAAATTAGGAAAAATAATCCTCTGTAACAGGGTCTGCGATCGCAGAACACACATGCGGGCCGCAGAGTGAATCACAGAATCGCTGCCCAAAACTGGGCTACAGTGGCCCAGTCTGCGACTAGATTTGGGATCTCAGATCAAAAATACGAACCGCATTTTGATTCTGCGATCGCAGATTCGACACAGGATCACATTTGTTTTTCCAGCCTTCGGTAATTTGATCATAAATTTGCGTAGGAATGTCCAAATGATGAATGGTTTGAAGAGTTGGAAACTAAACTCGAATACCTTTCATTTGATAGGTTATTAATCACATAATACCTTATACATAATTTGATAAGCTCGTTCAAAGTGTGTACTAGTGAAAGTACCTTTGGAATTTTAGCCTAATATGGAATTCTCCCATTTGGCTTAGACTTAGGCTTCCCCTTGGAACTCACATTATTATATGACCTATAACCTTGTTTATCACATCTCATTTTCATCATATTTAGAGCACATAAAATAATAAAATTAGTCTACCAGGCACCCCGAATCCTATATTGCTTAGCAACAATTTTTTTTCCTGGGGCCTTACATTTTATCAGGACGAAATTCAGGTGGTTTGTTCATATGCTTTGCTTATTCCTTGTTATATTGCTTTTGACAAGTCAATATTGATAGAGAGTTGTTCCTATAGGCTTTTGTTTGATAGATCCTTTATATGCTTCTAGTTTCATATTCAGTCATTTTGTTATGCGTTTCCTTAGTTTAGTTTGCGAGATGTGTGCCCAGTGGTGTTAGTTTTGGCTTGGTTATTCGAGTGTTTAATAATTAAGTCTTCGTGTTCATTGCATCATTATCAGTATTATGGGGTTTGTAGACATATTTCCTCCATATGTGGGGCCAATTGCCAATGTTGAGTTGGTTTCAGACAGTTATTGTGATCAAAAGTGCTATTTGAGCCTATCTTTGATGAGCTATATTGTGTGGTCGTGCCTTGTGGGGGTAGACCTGGGTTGATGCAGCTGGTTGAGGCTAATGCCGGATATGGATTTATAATCGAGTCTCTTGAGAAACGAGTAGAGGGTAAGAAATTGAGGTATGAGGTTGATCGGTGGTAATGTGAAGGCTATGTTGCAGTTGTGATTGTTTTGTCATGCTTATATGGGTTTGTATGATGTGGGATCACCCGCGGGTATGTGTTAGAAGTGTACAATCAGTGAGTGGAAGAGTTCAAGGTGAATCTCTGCACGTTCGAGGACGAACGTTTGTCTTAGAGGGGGAGAACGTGACGACCCAACCAATAGTTTCAGGAATTTAAGCTTTGTTTGATGGTGTAAAGTCATAAACAGCTTCACCTAGTGTATATCGACCTATGTGCGTGGTTAGATTCAGTTACCGGATAATTCAGAGTCGAATTAGGAGAAATATTTCAGTTTTAGAAGCTTAAGTGATGAAAGTTGACCGAAGGTTTGACTTTTGTGTAAAAGGCCTCATAATGAGTTTTGGTTAATGCCAACAACTCCGTATGATGATTCTAGACTTAGGCGTGCATCCGGAATTGGATTTGGAGGTCCGTAGAGTGATTTGAGGTAATTTGGCGAAAGTTAGAATTTTGGCGATTTCGGTCGAGAGGTGAAATTTTGATATCGGTCTCGAAATGGGATTCCAAGAGTGGCTGTAGGTCCGTTGCGTCATTTAGGACTTGTCTGCAAATTTTCACTTCATTCTGGGTTGATTTGATAGGTTTCGACGCGAGTGTTGATATTTGAAGTTTTGAAAATTCATAAGTTTGATTTTTGGTTTGATTCGTTGTTTTAGTGTTGTTTATGTGTTTTGAAAACTCGAGCGAGTCCGTGTTAGGTTATATGACTTGTGTGTGTGGTTGGACGGGGTCCCAGAGGCCTCGAGTGTGTTTCGGATGGGCTACGGGCCATTTTCTTCCATTTTTGGATTGTTTTGTCCTGCTATCTGGTTTTCTCCTTCGCGTTCGCATCCCATCCTCTGCATTCGCGATGATTAATCTTGGAGGATGGGATGTTTGTTCTCTACGTTCGCGTAGCCATGCCATCTCACCGTCCGCGTTCGCGTAATACTCCACGCGTTCGCGAAGGGTTTTTCTGGGCAGTCCAACTTTTCCTCTACGCGTTCGTTGTATCACCTATGCGTTCGCGTAGGCTCCACTTTTTCTCTTCCGCATTCGCGAGCTTTTCTTCGCATTCGCGAAGTAAAAATTGAGCAGCTTCATTCTCTTCTTCGCGAACGCTGTCCTTCCTCCGCGTTCGCGATTCATTAAATGCCTGGGCAGATTGTAAACCTTCAAAAATCGGGGTATCATTATTTTTAACATATTTTGACTCCCAGAACTCGGTTTTGGGCGATTCCTTGAGGGTTTTTCACACAAATCAAATGGGTAAGTGTCCTTCCACTATAATTAATCATATTTCACGAATTAGTTCTTATATTTATCATTTAATTCGTGTTTTGGGTTGAAGAAACTTGGGTTTTTAAAAGAAAATTTCTAAATTTAAAATTTATGATTTGAATAACCAAATGACATCGGATTTGGATAAATTTGGTATGGTTGAACTCGTATCGGAATGGGTAAACGGAATTTGTGAAATTTGTCGGGTTCCGAGGTGCGGGCCCAGGGGTCGACTTTTGGGTCGATTTTTATAAATTAGTAAAGATTGAAACTTTATTATTTGGAACCATTCCTTAGACGTGTTATGTGCATTTTGAAGTTGTTCTAGTTGGTTTTGAGCCGTCCGGAGGTCTTTCCGCCCGAGAAGTCTACTTTTGAGTATTTCAGTGGTCGTCTTTGAGGTAAGTATCTTGCCTAACCTTGTGTGGGGGAACTACCCCCTAGGATTGAGTCTTATTTGTTGCTTGCAGTCCGTGTATGCAAGGTGACGAGTGCGCACTCGTACTTATGTGCAATTAGATTTCCCTTCTAGTATTTTAGGTCCTTCTATTCCCCGCGTATGAACTGCAAATTGTTATATCTTGATCCTTGATTTCTAGCTTCGTCTCTCCTTGTTAAATTAGAAGTTGATTGCTTGGTGTTTCCTTGCTTCTTATTTGCAGACCTTGCTTTTCTTACCGTTACGCTATAGTTTTTCTTCATACTCTGCTTATTTGATTAAGATTAGTATGATCTCGCCCCATAATTGTTTAGCAGTAATTGGAATATCAATACCTTGGTGTCAAGCGTGCCCGTGAGTCGTATATCGTGATTACGTGATCGCCCTCCCTTAAGTGCTACTTAGGGTTAATTGGGTAATTTTCTATGTTGGTGATATTACTTAGGGGTTGCCTACCTATTGAATACTCGTTCGAGTTGAGTTTATTCGATAAAGTTAATTGCCTAAGTGATATTGGTTATAGCTAATTTCCTTCCCGGGATGGTTTGGTTTTCTTTGGTTGTGAATTTGGATGCATGGAATCGTTGACATATTTGTCTTGCTTTCTCCTCGTTATGCTACTTTCCTTGTGCTTGGTATTCCTTTCAGTGGCTATTTCTTATGAGTGAGTTTTATCATTCTTGTGATTTAATTACTTGTATTTGATTGCTCATCGCACCTTGCATTTTGTTTGTTGTTTTTATACCTGTTGTGGCACTGTATGCTGTTCTGTCGCATTCTGGTTGTTTTTCTCAGTAGCTGCATTGCATATTTAAATTGGGACTACGGACTGAGATCCGAGAGCTTTCCCCCTATACTGCATCGCGTATTTAAATTGGGACTACGGACTGAGATCCGGGAGCTTTCCCCCTGTACTGCATCGCATATTTAAATTGGGACTATGGACTGAGATCCGGGAGCTTTCCCCCTGTACTGCATTGCATATTTAAATTTGGACTACGGACAGAGATCCGGGAGCTTTCCCCCTGTACTGCGTTGCATGACAAATTTCGAGTTACGGACCGAGTTCCGGTGAGGTTATCATTGATGAGATTGGATTGAAAGATATATATATATATATATATATTTTGAAAAGTATTTGTCTTGCAAAAATGTCATATTTGAAAAAGCAGTATTTGATGAAAGTATATTTGAACAAATGATATTTGAAAGGGCAGTATTTGGGGAAGTATATTTTGACAAATGATATTTGAAAAAGTAGTATTTGGGAAAGTATATATATGAACACCACGTATTTTGAAGGAACTACGCTTTAAAGATTCCTCTTTAAAAAGATATAAATATACATTCAGAGAAATTATGTTTCAAAGAAGTTTTCCTTATTTCCGAAATGATTATATTTTCAAAACCTTCAAATCTAAACTCACGATTAATATGTTTTCACTCGACGTTTTTACCAGCTCTATTGAGTTTATTGGTTTAAGCCTGATACGAAGAAATTGATATAGTGATGGGTTGTTAATGCTTATTGGGTTGTGACTTCGAATTTGGCTTGACATTTCTTATGTTCTCTTTGCGTATTTCTACTTTGTTGCCGTAGATCGTATTTGCTGAATTTTCTTCCGTATTATTCTATCGTACTGTTTATTTCAGCGAAAATCTTTAGATAGACATTACGTTTCGGTCATTATCTTCATACTTATGCTTTTTTCTTATTAGACTAGTGGGGTCTTGACTAGTCCTCGTTACTACTTCACCGGGGTTAGTCTTGATACTTATTGGGCACCGCTGTGGTGTGCTCATACTACTCTTCTGTGCATTTTTGTTTTGCACAGATCCAGGTATTTATCGTTGCTAGCTGTGTGGATCTTTGCTGAGGAGACTCAAGGTAAACCTGTTGTTGTGTTCGCAGGCTTCGGAGTCACCTTCCTACTTATTCTGACTGTACTTATTCGTTTTTAGACAGTTGTATTTAGATTGGTAGAAAGAATTCATAGAGCTTATGACTTGTATTTACTGGATTTTAGGAAATTGTAAATTTTGTCAAGATTTCGTATCGAGACTGTTACATTTTCTTTATTATTGTTGTTGCTCAGTGAAATATTAGGCTTACCTAGTCCCTAAGACTAGGTGCCATCACGGTAACCAACAGAGGGAAATTTGGGTCGTGACACCTACCTTCACCAAAATCCTAAACTACAACCCTTTAAGTCCTAATTAATTTTGAACCAAGTGTGTCTATATTTGTGGAGAAATGCATGAAGGGCAATCCTATGGTACTACACTTGTGCATTTGAATATCTTTGAGAGAGAGAGAGAGAGAGAGAAAGAGTTGATTCTTTCCATTTGACATCCCATTTATGTTTTGAATTGCAATTTATGAGTTTGGGATTCTATCTTAAAGTGTGAGGGCACATGAGATTCGAGTTGTGAATTTAATCCCATTATCAATTGGGAGGAATGGAGCGAGGAAAATAATTGTGATAGAGAGACAAATTTTGAATCTTTAGTGTCATGACTGTTGATACCCAATTTTTCCCAAAAATATTTTAAAATTGCATATATACTTTCAAAATCATGCATTGATAGGTTTTTAAGTGTTATTCTATAATTTTTACTATGTTTAAACGGTTTATTTAGGTTTTTCCTTTAACCTGAATAACTATGTTAAAACCCCTAGTTTCTTGGCTTAGTACTAGATTCTGAGTCTGTCTATGCTGATTTGTTCGTTTGATTTGTATGCATGTCCGTTTCTCACGAATATTTTCTGAATTTCTGTGATTTCTACCCCGTTATGCTCATTAGGGTTTCTGATTTTTCCTCTCCACCTATATTAGATTTATTTTGTTTATTGACAGAAGTTTGGGGTAATTTCGCCTAATCAGTACTATTTTCTAGTTGAATCCCTGATTTTCCGTGATTTTTACTCTATTGTGCTTATTAGGGTTTCTGATTTTGCTTCTCCCTGCTTATACTATGTTTATTCCGTTCATTTATAGAAGTTTGTAGTAATTTCCTTTAATCAGTACCATTTTGTTTGAATCCCTAATTTCCTGTAATTGATACCCTTTACTGATCTCCTGTGATTGATAATTTACTGATTTCCGACCTTTAAGTTATTTTCTTGCCTTATTATATGGTTGACTATACTGTTAAGTGATCCTTATGTTATTTCCTTAATTAGAATCCTATGTACCTAGCCTTAATTGCTTACTCTATACCTGTACCGTACTTGAATTATTTTCTTAGTTATATTCCAGCCATATATGATCTCCTTCATGATTTATTACCTGTCTTTTACCGTTTGAAATTAACTCCCTTAGTTAAGAGAATACTTGCACTGATTTTACTCCAGCTGATTCTGAGTTCCATAATTACTATGCAATTGTGATTCTTACCTTATTTTACCTAGCCTTTAAACTACTATATATATGCACTCTCATTGACACACGAACTCACATTAGTTCAAAACTCTCTCTCACACTAAAAGCTCTTCTGCTCTCTCATTCTTGCTACTGCTACTAAATTAACCGGCTGCAAGACAAGGCTAATTATTGTACTCTCCTATTCTTCACTTTGTGTTTACTCTCCTTACTAGTATGTTATGATTTTAGATTCAAGTTCTCAAACCAATGTGTTTCCTACTGCTTCAGTTTATCATATTCCTAATCTGTTTCTATCTATGGTTTTGCTGTTCAACATGCAGTTGACCTGTTTACATTATTGCTTCATCTAACATGTTAGTTATGTCCTGCCCCTCTTAGGATCATCATGCTTATGAATAAGTTACTCCCTTTGGTGTGTTTCAAAATGACTATGTTCTGTGTATGCATGTTTGAATGGTTAACTAATTGATCCCTCTATTTTCTGGTACAAACATGTTTTGTAAGCAATTTGTTATTCAGAGTTGTTCTGATTATATTCTCAACTCTGTTTGATGCCACTATGTCTTCTATTATTTATTTTGAAATTCATAATCATATACTATGTTTACACCATTAGTTATCCCCAACCATACGAGCTCCCTAAGCATTTCTGACTCTATGCAACCATTAGCAATTCTGAAATCTATGACCTATTAACTTGAAACTTCTATACTGCTGTCTGTTATTTGTTCACCATACATGTTCTACTTGTCCCTAATCCCCAATGGCCCTTGTGTGAAGGATTGAGTGGTGTTGAACCTATTTGGTAGTGTGATTGATCTTTTGTTTATGTAGTTACCCAACTCTTGTCCAAAACTGTGTTTTACTGAACAACTTTCCTATTTTTATATAACTATTTCAACTGAGTCTCTTTTCAATATTGTTTTCCTATCAAACCTTCGTAAAACTATGTCAAGCACTCTCACTCTACTCTTAAGTCCTGCCCCTCCAGTGTGTGACTGCCTTGGGATCCCTATGATATCCCTCTGAACTCTGATGCACTAGGGCTGGCTCTTCCACATTGCACTTACTCGGTTCTGGTTACGAAATCTGGATGTGAGCACTGTCCGGGATCCTTGAGGTCCTTAGGGAACTCTAACACACCCGGACATGACAAAGGCTATGAAACACTTGAGCATTTGAGGCTATGGAAATCTGGGCCTGCTTCAGGCTCCCTATAGTGTAACTTCTTCTTCTTTTTCTATATTTATGTAATTTATTCAGCTGGTTTGTAATAATTCTTTGTAAACGAATATTGGCGATGGCTAGTGAAATAGAAAGGGTAGCTATATATTTCTATCATTATCATTGGGTAGAAAGTATGTTCTAGGATTTACCTTAGTTATACTTGCATTAGAATCCCTTCTTTAGAACCAATACATTTAAATCATGTCATGCACTAGATATCATGTTCTTAGGTTTCATGTATACTGCCTCAACATCTCATTTGACACTAATACATGTTTATCACTTAGAAATCTTGCTCCTAGGTTAATAAACAGCATTAACATAAAAATTGGTACTCCTGCACATCCTGAAATCATGTCTTAACAATTCTGTAACTCTTTTTTTGCATTTAGAGATCATTCTTCATGAATTCTGTTAATTTAAAATCATTGTCTTAAAAACTGTCGTTTCTATGCATTTAGAAATCATGTATTAGGCACTCTGTTTGCATTTGTTTAACCACGCCTAGTTTAAACTACTGATCCATAAAAGAGGTATAAAGCCATTTCACATTTGATTATCCTATTTTAAAGAAAACTGGTAATAATCCCTGTATTCTAAAACTTACAACACCTAGAACAACATGTTTTTTAGCAAAAACAACTGTTGAACTGTTAATGATTCTACAACTATTGTGCATGATCCCACACCTAATCAAGCCTTAGGTAATAAATCTTTGTAAACTAGAGAACTATTTTCGTTTGTGTTTACTGGTTAAAAATCAGTAGGCAAACTGATTAGGACCCTACTATCGAGTATATAAAAAAATGTTGCATATTTCTGTGCATTGACATCCACTTAGATTTCCTATTTAGGTCATTTCTCTTATAAAAATTGTTCTTGTTTGTGTTTGAGACGTGCTGCTTATATGCATTATGTGTGGAGGTAAACCTGGGCCCCTTAATTGTTTCTTTCTGTATTTATCTGTTAAGCCCTACTTGTTTTTTCCTATTGCCTAGAATTTTCTCCTTTTAAAAATCATTGGGGGTCTGTCTAGAACTGCCTATATTTAGAGGCCCCAAATTCCTCCAGGACCATTAAGAGTATCAGCATGCTTAGAGTTCGCTAGATAAAACTCGCTTAATAACCGCTAAGGGGTGGGATGAAGGGTAGATATGGATAGACCAGTGCATTAATGCCACGTGTAGCCCCTTTCTGAGGAGTGATTGCCGGGCATTGTACTGATGTGATCCCAAAGGACAAACAACTTATGACTCCCCTATCCCTTGCATATTGTGCTTAGAATATAAATCCTTTTAAAACCTTATACATGTGCTTAGACTTAAAAGCTTTTTAAACCTTATCACATATGTGTTCTTAGACTGCGAATCTTTTTCAAACCTTTAGTTGTTTACATGTATATACTTTGATTGGCTATTTGCTACTTGTTTAAATTCAAAAGGCTTGTTTGGTCGGGAACCACATCTGCGTACTTTGAGGGGTGCCTAACACTTTCCTCTTGAAGTAATTTCAAGCCATTATCCAGTCCCTGGTTATTCAATATGTGTTGTAAATGACCCTTAGTAGGTTCCCTAACGCACCTTAATTCGTTACGTGGCAACTCTTCAATTCCTTATATATCCCTTTCCCAAAAGTAAATGAGTTGTTCTAATAATGTCAAAAACCTTGACTGATCCGAAAGGAGAGGAAAAAGGGGGCGCAACAATGACTTGGTTGCTACTTTGATTAATGTGGTGTTTGAGCAATTGAATTCAAATAAAATGTGTGAAAATTTGGTGATTCATATGCCTTGGATTAATTGTTGGTACCAACCGAAGTCACTAGATTGTGCTTAAATTGACCCTTTTTGACTTGAAATGATATTTGGTATGCCATTGAGCTTAAGTGATGATTTGATTGAAGGATGTTCTTAGTCTTTGTATTGCTTGACGAAAATCAATAGTTTATGTTTGGGGGTTTGACAAGTTGGTATTTTACTAACATATCTCCTCTTAATACTTAGTCTTTTGTATAATTTTTTTGAGAAACTAAGGAATTTATTGATGGTTATTGGCATATTTCAGGTGTCTAGTGATTTAGAGGTGATGGTGAAGAAATCATGTGAAAACAAGTCAAAACAAGGAGCTAAAAATGGACAATCGAGGTCTGCCTAGTTATTTACCCTTCGCGAACGCGGAGGTCCAATGCAAACGCGAAGCTTTAGAAATCCAGACCTTCGCGAACGCAAAGAACACACCGCGAACGCGAAGCACAAAATTAATAAACATCGCGAACGCATAGGGTATTTTCTGGGCAGAAATGGAATTTCACGTATTTGTCCTCCAAACCATGTAATACATGACCTCGCCTATTGGAAAAGGATCTTTGGCTTATTTTCAGTCTTCAACACTAGAGAAGAACAATTTTGGAAGCTAGGGTTCGCACACACACTTGGGTTTTGAAGATTTGAAGCTTGTGGTTAAGGATTTCTTACCCATATATGTTCATTTCTTCATTTCCTTGCTTTGTATTGAATATTTAAGTGTGTAGTATTTATTTTCAGCACTCAATCTTGTTTATGGAAATATTAATATTTAAAGTGTGGATTAAATACCTTGTTGTGCTTATGCACTGAATGATTTTTCATCTTTTATGAAGTGAGTTGTTGTTTCTTTAATTATTCTTGTTCTTTAATGTTTCCAAAGGGATTAGTTAACCCTAGGACTCACCCATTAACTCCGAACTAATCTTGGGAAAGATAATTTGGGGTTGGGAAAGATTAATTAACAAGAACTTGAGTCTTTAACCCTCATTTTAATGATTCTACCTAGGAATAGGATTGAACTACTTGTAGCCATATCCGGGTGTGCTTAATCTCTTAATTGGGTTAGGAATAATTCAATTAGGAAGTCTTGTTAGTCTTCAGAAGAAGCTAATTAAGCATTATTATCGGTGTCTAATTAACATAACTCGCTCATATTTGTAAAATCGTAAAATATATTGGATCGTTGCTTGAGTGTAATTCTTGATGCATCCATACTTGTAGCCATTGATCATTTTACTTGCTTTCTAGGTTAGTTTACATTTTTGCATTTAGATATGAAGCTTTTCACAACGAAATTCTAAGTGTTTTGGCATTGCACGATAAGTGATAATTTTCTTACATTCCTAATCGCCTACATCTTGCTCTCTGTGGGATTCGACCCCAACCTAGTTGGGTTATTATATTTGACATCGACTGCTTACACTATTTTAAAGTGTAATTTGAGTGTATCACCTGGGACCCTGTCCAATCATACCAACTAGTCCCAATACCTTATCCAAACTTATCCAAATGCTGAAAACACCATGAATAACACCAGAACCATGAATCAACGATCAAAATCCTTCTTTTAACTTTCAAACATTCAAACTTCGACGAACGCGTCCGAATCATACTTATACATTCCAGAATGATGCCAAATTTTATGTACACGTCACAAATCACGATACAAACCTACTTCCTAGTCTCGATATCCCCAAAATGGACTTTAATATCACCAAAGTCCACTTCAACTCAAACTTAGGAAACTCTAAAACCTTCAAAATGCTAACTTTCCACAATAAGCGTTGAAACACTTCTGACATATCCGATGCTCAACCCGATCATACACACAAGTCCAAAATCTTCATACGAACCTATTAGAACCTTCAAATCTCGATTCTGTGTCCATATACTCAAAATTTAAATCTTGGTCAACTCTTCCAACTTAAGGCTTCTGAATCGAGAATTTTCCTTTCAAATCAACTCTGAATTTACACAAGTGAAGCTACTCAATGTCTCAAGACGTCGAACATTGTTCCATAGGTAAAAAAACTAGTCGGGTCATTACACTAAGGGTACGTAAAGTGAGTAAAATAAAAAAATTAAAGTAAAATTATTATCAAATATAAAATATCTCATTCCTTTTTAAATGATATAATTATAAAAAAGGGTATCACACAAATTGAAATAGAAGAAATATTAATCTTGCTTTCTATGGAATTCCACTTTTATGTCTTCCAAAACCTCATGAACACATTTCTTCTTACGGCATAAGAGAGGAGCAGATGATTGGGTTGAAAAAGTTTTTACGATAAAGCTAAGTCAATTCCCCATTTAGAAACCTATTATTTTAAGTTTGCATTACTTTGTGCGAACCTCGACTAATTTCACAGAGCACTTATGATTTCTATTAGCACACGTATCGAGTACATTCACAAAAATTTCAATCTACAACCTTAATGATTCTCAATCCACTTATTAACTATTAGGCTACACTGTTGGACGCAGGTGACACCTAATTTTAGTTTAAGATTCATTCTACTATTGGCATATTGTTACGACTCGATCGGTTATTTTAAGAATTTGTATTCCGTTTGGTTATTTAAGGTCATGAGTAACTTCATATGATAAATTATGACTTGCGTGTATGACCGGTTTTTATTGTCGAGTGACTCCGAGTTGATTTGGAAGAATGATCTACAATGTGGAAGCTTTAAGTTGGAAGAGTTAACAAAGTTTGAGTTTTGATTATTTAACGTTGGATCGGATTTTTGATAGGCGTATGCCCGGAGTTGCATTTGGATGCTTCTAGAAGGTTTCAACACTAATTGGCAAAAGTTGACAATTTTAAGGTTTGAAAAATTCATAAGTTTGACCAGGAGTAGACGTTGATGATATCGGGCTCATATTATTATTACGGGAGTTATAATAGGTTCATTATGTCATTAGGAATTTGTATGCAAAGTTAGAGGTCATTCCGAGTTGATTTGTTATGGCTACACACGAATTTTGAAAGTTGAAAGTTCATAAAGTTTGATTTGAGGTGAAATTCATGGTTTTATTGTTTTTATGAGTGATCTGAGGAATTGAGTAGGTCCGTGTTATATTTCACAACTTGTTGGTATGTTTGGACGAGGTCCCAAGGGGCTCAGGTGAGTTTCAGACGTGTTTCAAATCATTTTTGCTTCATGTATGGCTGTTGGTCTTTGCTGGATCTAGTGTTGTCACATATGTGGAGTGAGGAGTACATGTGCGGTGACTGTAGAAGCGGGTTGGTTCTCACAGAAGCAAAATGGCGCCGATATTTGGAACTTTGCAGATGCATAAATGCGGGCGCATATGCGGTAGCGCAGAAGCGGTAAATTGGGGTGCAGAAGCGAGATGTAGCGCAAAAGCAAATTTTTTGGTCGCACCTGCTATCACAAAATCGGATTCCTTTTTGTATGTGCGAGATGTAGAGTTTCCAGTTATCTCGATAGAAGCGGGAATGTTGTCATGGGAGCGACGTTGTAGAAGCGGTTGTGTGTTCGCAGAAGCAGAAATGCCTGGGCAGGTTCTTTATATTCGAGGGTTGAGTTATTTTATTAACACTTTGTGTTTCGGAGCTTGGATGTGGGTGATTCATGAGGCTATTTTCACCACATAGATTGGAATAAGTATTTTTTACTTGGTTTTGATTATATTTCATGATTCCATCTTCGATTTTGGCATTTTATTAATGATTTCAAAAGAGAAATTGGGGGATTTTGTCTAAATTTTCCTAAAGTGAATAATTGGGTTTTGAACATCGATTCGGAGTAGGATTTGAGTGAAATTAGCATGGTTGGACTCGTATTCGAATTGTTGTCAGGATTTTTGAGTTTCCTAGAGTTCTGAGGTGCGGGCCCAGGATGATCTTTTGGTTGGCTTTGAGTATTTGATTAAAGATTCAATCTTATTCATGTGGGTTTGTTTCCCATGGCATTACTTGATGTTTTTGAGTTACTTTTTTCTAGTTTTGAGCCATTCGAAGGTTGATTCACGCGTGATGGTGTTTCTAGAGTAGTGTTTTCGCTTGCTTGAGTTAAGTATCATATCTAAACTTGGTTGAGGCACTAGTTTCTTGAATTATTTGTGATAGCTACGTGCTATGGGTGCGCATATGTGTGGAGGTTGAGCCCATGTGCGAGCACCAAGATATTTTTCCATGCTCATTGTAGTGCTTAGGCTATAACATAGCTTGAATCGATTGTAAGCCTCATACTATGATGTATCTCTTATTTGTACCCCCTGGTGTTAGCTATTTTAGCCATGTGTGAGGTTGCATAGAGGTTATCTTTTAAATTAGACCGATAGTTGCTATTTTATGATGTATTCACCTATTTTAAGATATGATATCACACTTGCACATGCATGCATGTTAGCATGTCATTTATACCAGTCCAGGACTATGAAATTTGATTTCCTTTGATCATGCACATGTATTCTTGCTTATCTACTTTATGTGTGATATGGTTTTGGCTGGTAGCATGTGACCACACGGCCTGGAGGTAATATTGTGCATGTGAAAATGCCGGGCGAATTGTGAAATTGCGCTTGTGAACACGATGTGCGGTTTGTGATATTGTGTTTGTGACCATGTCGGGTGTAGCGCCCCGTTTTCTCACGAAAGTGGGTTTCAACATGTAACAACTCTTTTAAATGGGTACTAAGAGAAATAGTCGCCACCTAACGATTTTAAGGTGTGTTAGGGCACCTATTTGCAAATAACTTTATTTGACTAGTCAGCGCCACCAATGTTCAGGTAAGGGCTCAAATTACCTTAAAGAGAAGGTGTTAGGATCTTCGAGGTCCACAACTGTGGTTCCCGATCGAATTTTACACTATGTGGATAAATGATACAAGTTTTAACGATAACAAGAATTACAGTTGTGTCGGTCTATGTTTAATTACTAAAATCCATTTAGCAAGCATATAAGGGAAATGGGGGTGGGTCTTAAGTTTTTTAGCCTAAAGGATCACCCTGTGCAATATAAATAATACTTTTCAACTTCTTTTAGGTAGGAGATGCTCATATTATTTAGTGGGCACAGACTATTATCTCCTGCTACCTGATTACTATGTTGAAGATGTTTACTTAAAATCGTTCTAATTCAATTTTAAGTCGTTCCATATGCGTGCGCTACCCGTCCCATGCCTAGGGTCCAAGAGACTTTGGACCTACTATTTGGTAGTTTTAGACTCAACTCAGCTGCCCAAAATGATTAAACTTGGTGAAAACAAAGCAGATATGAATGCACATAACTACAATAACAGGGGCTCAAGTAACCTCCACACATAAGCAGGAAAAGCATGCAGACATATTTCTTGTTAGGAAATATATGACATTATGACGTATTAGAATCATTGAGTCCTCTAGGAATTATTTCTATGTTTTTGGATTCCAGCATTATATGGGAAGTGTCGTAATTGCTGACGTATAGGAAAATTAGAGTGTTTTAAGTCATGTAGACATGATATCCACTCATTTGTGTAAATAGGCGGTGAAGTTGTCAATCTTATGGGAAGGTTTTCTAACGATTGACAATTAGGCTTCTTTATCCCTGTAGGCATACTTTCTAGGTGGGTGACGATATCCTATAGGCAGGGTTTCTAATAATTAACAATTAGACTTGGTTTTATGACACTTTATTCTTATAGACATGTCATCTAGGTGGAGCAGTTTAATGAAAGCATCAGAAATAGTTGATTAAAAAATTAGAAGTCTATAGTCATGATATCTGGATGGGCAGTACACTAAAAGTAATATAAGCAATTGACTAATTTATTATTTGAAGTCCTATAGGCATGGTATCTAGGTCAACAAAGCATACGTTATACATCCTATAGGCATGTTGTCTAAATGTACAATAGTAACATAGGTATGAGTAAGGTAGATACTTAGACTAAAGAGTTTGAACAGTGTACAAGTGACGTGTGCATGGTCTCTGTAGGCGTGTTTTCTTTTAGTGTGCAACATACCAAACAAAATAACAAACAAGGCATGCTGAACAAAATAACAAGCAAGGCAAATATAACACATATACCCTATATATTAGAACACCCTTGCCCCTTCTCATTAATCTCCCATTATTCGTTATTACAAATTATTACAGGCCCAAAATAAAGAATACATGCTCAAATGTTACAAGCTAAAATGAGTACAGCCCCAATAAGCAGAGGAGGCCCAAAGAGGAATAACACAGAAACTTCAAGGTCTTAAGTGATCTCACTCTTCACACAAAATCATAAACCTAGGCCTAGGTACACCCCAGGACATCAGAGTGTATCAGCAGCGTGACTTGAACACAGACCCATACTAAGTCTGGGGGGGGGGGTATCTTACCCAACAATGCCAAACTTAACCATATTAGTAACAAATTATATATAAATTAATCAGACCACTTGAAGTCCACACACTTAGTTCTTAGGACTGTAAGTAACAGTAGTTTAAACCAGAGAAGATAGACGAGATCACAAGGAGTTATATACATAAGAAGCTAAAATTTTAAAAGGTAGGATGGAACATTACAAACTAACCGACAATCTCAAGTAGAGTTTCAGGATATAATATGATCTAAGATCAACATAAAATAGAATCTTGAGAGAGGAATCTTGCGGAGTCACAGACATAATCAAGTAAAGTTCTAGCATGAGGGTCTAGTGCAAGTATGATCATAACAAACGGGTTGATGAACACGGTCTGTAACAATCCACTCAACTGGGCATGAGGAATTTTAACATTATCAATCATACACGAAGGTTTAAATAGCACTAGGAATCATAATGGGCAAGAAAATGTCCAATATAGGTTAACAAGACTAGTTTGCCCTTGGCTTAATCACATATGGGAGAATAGGCCAGGTATGAGGTTTACTCTAAGGTTTAAAACAATGCTAAAGAGCATAGCATTTCACAACTCTAACATACATTAGAACTTAAATGGCATGGAAACATGCCTTAGCCAATCGTATAGCCTCAAGAACTTAGCAGGTTGGACAGGTATGACTCTACAAGGTCTGAAACACATGCATTGATTTATCACAAAGATACACGACAAGGCAGAACACACATTAGTTTACAAGTTATAGGGAAAACATGTTTAGGCTATTAACATGATCAGGAGTTAACTATAGAAAAGTATTAAGTTGCACATGAATGATTCAACAAGAATTAGAGCACATTCTGGGCGTGAATTGGTGTATCCAGAACAAGGAAAATAAACTCAGAACAAGCGGCAGATATAAGCACGCAAACACACTAGGCTAGACATGCTTAAGAAATCCAGAATCGGGGTTAGAATTTAGGCAAGTTCAGATGCTAGAAGAAGTATATAGAGCAATGAAAATAACTTCAGAGAGATAAGTTTTAACGACCCGGTCGGTCATTCCATGAGATTAGCCCTGTTATTCCTATTTCTGCCTTTTCATGCATTGCTTAACCTGTTTATGACGGTTGGGGTCGGTTGGTTCAGGGTCGGAGTGGTCGTGGTGAGTATTGAGACACTTAGTCTCTTAAATTGGCATAATAATCAGAAAATTCAACTGGGAGTTGACTATTAGGTAAACGTCTTCGGAATGTGGATTTTATGGTTCAGATAGCTTTGTTAGGTGATTTGGGAGTTAGAAGTGTGTCCGGAATGTGTTTTGATGCCCGGAGTAGAATTTGGTTTGAATTGGCGAAAGTGCATTTTTGGCGATTTCCGGTAGGCAGTGCAAAATTAGCTATCGGATTCAGAATGGAATTCCAGAAGTGGGAGCAGGTTCGTAGTGCCATTTTGGATGTGTGTGCAAATTTCAGGTCATTCGGACGTGTTTTGGTTAGTTTCGGCATCGTAGATGATTTTCGGAAGTTTGAAGATTCTTAGGGTTGAATCATGAGTTGAATCGGTGTTTCGATGTTATTTGGGTGTTTCGAGGGTTCGACTAAGTTCGGGGGATCATTTATGACTTGTTTGTGTTTTTGGTTGGGGTTCCGAGGGGATCAGGTTGATTTCGGATAGCCATCAGAGAGTTGAAGTTGGAAAAATGCAGCATATATGATGTTGGTGCTGCCCTTCTGGTGTGGCCGCACCTGCGAAAGGGAATCCGCAGGTGCGATGGTCGTAGGTGCGGAAAAGGGGGCGCAGGTGCAGACTTTGGCTAGGCTAGAGGAGAGCCGCAGGTGCGAGGTGTTGGCCGCACCTGCGGAGTCGCAGGTGTAGAGGCTACATCGCAAGTGCGAGATTTTGTCCTGTAAGTGAAACGCGCAGGTGGGCACCTAGGACCGCAGGTGCGGGTCCGCAGGTGCGAGAAAAGGACCGCAGGTGCGGTCATCGCTGGGCAGAACATATAAATAGGACCCTTAGCAATTTTTGGGTCATTCTTCCATCATTTTTGCACGGGTTTTAAGGCTTTTGAAGGGTTTTTGAAGAGGAACTCAAGAGAACTTTGTGGAGGTAAGATTTGTGAACCTAAAACTCATTTCTTTGTAATTCTTGGACTGATTAAGGGTGGAATTCAGGGAAATTAGTGCCTAAATTGGGGGTTTAGGGCTTGGGAATTTAGAGACTTTAATTGAGGGATTGAAGAACCAATTGTGACTGGATTTTGATGTATTTTATATGGGTAGACTCGTGGGAAGATATGGATTCTAGTTTTGTGACTTTTATTGAATTCTGAGACGTGGGCCCAGGGGTCGGGTTTGGCCACTTTCGGGATTTGTGCCTAATTATGATAATTTTCGAGTGGGTTTCGTCTCCCTAGCATATTTTGATGTTACTAATCTGGTTTTGGTAGATTCGGAGCAATCGGGAGCCGATTCGAGAGGCAAGAGCATCGTGGAGTAGTATTTGGACCGAGTGGAGGTAAGTAATGACTCTAAATCTTGTCCTGAGGGTATAAAACCCCGGACTTAGTATTTTCTCACTATTTCGGAGTAACGCACATGCTGGATGACGAGTGCGTGGCGTGCACTGATTGGGGATTTGGACTTGGTCCTTCCCGTGGAAACTATGAGTTGCGTAATTATTTCTAAATCATTTGGTAAATTGTGTATTAAGACTATTACTGTATTTTGGGTTGTACGCCATGTTTGGGGCCTTGTGCCGACCTGTTTAGACCCCTTGGGGACTTTTTATTATTATATTCCTCACTCTATTGACTTATGATTTACACTAAGTCATATCATATTTAATGTTTTCGAAACTCAAACTTGTTTACACTATTTTTGTGATATAAAAATGTTGTTTTGGATCGAGTACCCCATTTTTTCATAGCCCGAGTGGCGCTTTTGAGAGTTTCTGACTGAGTGAGGCCAAGGGAAAATGCTGTGAGGATATTATGGGATTGGGTTGCACGTCACAGCATGTTACATTATTATGATATGTGAGAGGTCGAGAGCTTTAGTGATTATGCCACGAGATGGCTTGATATTAGCGCTTGGCTATAGGAGCCCCTTCGGGGTCTGTACACCCCAGTGAGCGCCTGTACTTACTGAGTGCGAGTGCCGAGTGCCAAGTGATTGGGAGGCATGAGCGGCTGTGAGGTTGCCCGAGGGGCTGATTATGAGTGATTGTCAGGCATGGTGAGAGACTGATTATGAGTGATGTTATGCCCGAGGGGCGGTTTATTATTGATGTTTTTTCCCGAGTGGCTACTTATGGTTCATATCATTTTACACAAAACGTTTTGAACATATTATCGATACTGTTGGAAATTTACATTTTTCAAAGGATTTTCACTGAAATCGGCTTTTAAAGCATGATGATTTAACGTATACACTGTTGGAAAGAAACAATGTGCTTATTGTGAATTGATGATTTGATCCTACATGTTTCTTACTTCTTAGACCTTATTAACTTTCATTACTATTGAGTTGGCATACTCACATTACTCCCTTCACCCTTGTGTGCTGATACAGGTGTTGGTTCCGAGCGCTAGTTCCTTCCTTGTCTCTTGGAGCTGGAGTACGGATTCTGAGGTACTTGTTCGGCATCCAGAGCTTTCTCTTTTCCCTTTCTTATTCCTTTATTAGTTCTTGTTCCTAGACTGGATATATTACGAAAGTAGAGTTTATTTTGTATCATTCATAGATGCTCAAGACGGGTTGACTCCAGGTTTTGGGGGCAGTATCTAGACTATTCATTTCGTTTTGTTTGTTACAAAATTGTGAAATCTAAAGAACTTCATGAAATATCAGAACAACTTTGAAATTATGAAAGTTTTATGTTAATGTGTGAATGTTTGGCTAGCCTAGTTCCACGATAGGCGCCATCATGGCCGGCTTAGGATTTAGGGTCGTGACAAGTTGGTATCAGAGCCTATGTTACATAGGATTCACCGGTCATGAGAAGGTTTAGTAGAGTCTTGCGGATCGGTACGGAGACGTGTGTACTTATCTTCGAGAGGCTACAGAACTCCTAGGAAAAATCTCGCATTTTTGAATTCTGTCGTGCGAATACGATGATTCTTGAAATCTAAACTCTTGTTGTTTCATTCTCTCACAGATGGTGAGGACACGCACTACCGATTAGAGTGACCAGACACCGGCTAAACCAGCGAGAGGTCGAGGCCACTTTCGATGCCGTGGTAGAGGTAAGGGTGCAGCCCATGCAGCAGCCGGGGCGGTACCCGCAGACCCACCTACTATTCAAGATCAAGTCCCCGCCACGGATATTCCAGCAGGACAGGCTCAGGCACCGTCAGTGCCTATTGTTATTCTGGGTCTTCAGGACACCCTAGCTCAGATTCTGACTGTAAGCACCAGTTTTTCTCAGGCAGTCGTTGTTTCTACTACTGCTCTTACTTCTCAGGCAAGGGGAGGCACTCATACTCCAACTTCCTGGACACCTGAGCAGGTTACTCAGGGACTATAGACACCGGGGGTAGTTCCAGCCCTGTCGGTTGCCCCAGTTCAGGGTTTTATGGTTTTAGCCATGCCAGATGATGAGAAGTGCAGGTTGGAGAGATTTAGTAGACTTCATTCTCCGACATTCAGTGGTGCTGAGGGTGAGGATTCCCAGGGTTTCTTGGACAAGTGCTAGAGGATGCTTTGTACTGCAAGGATACTGGAGACCACTGGGGTCTCGTTTGCTACTTTCCAGTTTTCTGGGGCTTCTTTTACTTAGTGGGAGTCTTATGAGAGGCGTAGTCCTGTTGGTGTAGCACCACTTACTTGGCAGCAATTCTCCACTCTCTTTTTATAGAAGTATGTTCCCAGTCTCACACAGAGGAGCAGCGTAGGCAGTATGAGCAGCTGCGCCAGGGTGAGTTGATAGTGCCGCAGTATGAGATGCGGTTTTCAGACTTAGCTCATCATGCTTCAGAGTTGGTCCCTACTGAGAGGGAGAGGATCAGGAGGTTCGTGGATGGCCTCACTTATCAGCTTCGTATTATGATGACTAGAGAGAGGGTATCAGGGGCTACTTTTGAGCAGGTTGTTGATATTGCTCGGGATAATGAGTCAGTTCGCCGTCAGGAGCGAGAGGAGAGGGAGGCCAATAGGCCTCGTGGATCTGGTAGTTTCAGTGGTGCTCCTTTCATAGGACAGTTTCAGCATGATTAGGCCTCCTCAACCAGCCCGCCCAACTTATAGTGGTGCATCATCGGGCAGGGTCCCCGCAGCTCTCATCCGGGACGTTCTTCATCCAGTGCCCTTCCAGCTCAGAGTTCCTCCAGAGCATCATCAGTTCAGGGTTACTCTATACATGGTTCATCTAGTGGTTATCCTGGTGCTAGGGATTCCCTTTAGTCCCCATTTCCAGCTCTAGGGAGTTGTTTCGAGTGTTGAGAGTTTGGGCATATGTGGAGGCAGTGCCCTCGTTGTCTGGATGGTTCTTCTTAGTAGAGGGGTTAGCCCTCGACTTCAGCTCCAGTTACTTCACCACCCACCCAGGGAGCTAGGGGTAGGGGTCAGGAAACTAGAGGCCGCCCTAGAGGGGGAGGTCAAGCAGGTGGAGGTCCGGCTCGTATCTATGCACTTCCAGCCAGACCAGATGCTATGACCTCTGATGCAGTGATCACAGGTATTATATCAGTCTGTCACCGAGCTGCTTTAGCCCAATTTTACCCTGGTTCCACATATTCCTATGTTTCACCATATTTTTCCCATTTTCTGGATATGCCCCGTGTGTCTCTAGTTACATTTGTTCATGTGTCGACTCTGGTGGGCGATACTATTGTTGTGGACCGTGTGTATCGGTCGTGTGTGATATCTATTGGGGGTCTGGAGACCCGAGTGGACCTATTGTTGCTTAGAATGGTTGATTTTGATGTGATATTGAGCATGGATTGGCTATCTCCGTGTCATGCTATTCTTGATTGCCACGCTAAGACCATGACCTTGGTTATGCCGAGAGTTTTGAGAGTTGAGTGGAGAGGTTCTATTGAGTTTGTGCCTGGTAGGGTGATTTTTCACCTGAAGGCTCAACGTATTGTCGAGAAAGGGTGTTTATCGTATTTGACCTTTGTGAGGGATGTCAGTGTTGAGACTCCTACTATCGATTCTGTTCCTATGGTCCGTGATTATCCAGACGTGTTTCCTGTAGACCTGCTAGGCATGCCACCTGACAGAGGTATTGATTTTGGTATTGATCTGGTGACGGGCACTCAGCCCATTTCTATCCCACCGTATCGTATGGCACCAACGGAGTTGAAAGGATTGAATAAGCAGCTTCATGAACTCCTAGATAAGGGGTTAATTCGGACTAGTGTGTCACCTTGGGGTGCACCGATGTTGTTTGTGAAGAAAAATGATAGTTCTGTGCGTATGTGTATTGATTATCGGCAGTAGAGCAAGGTTATGGTGAAGAATAGGTATCATTTTCCTCGCATAGATGACTTGTTTGATCAGTTACAGGGTGCCAGGGTATTTTCTAAGATTGACTTGGTTTTGGCTATCATTAGTTGAAGATTCGGGAGCCCGACATCCCGAAGACTGCCTTCAGGACTAGATATGTTCACTATGAGTTTCTTGTCATGTCATTTGGGCTGACTAAATGCCTCAGCAGCCTTTATGCACTTGATGCACAGTGTGTTCTGGTCGTATCTTGATTCCTTCATTATCGTGTTCATTAACAATATCTTGGTGTATTCCCGATCTCGGGAGGATCATAAGAAGCATTTGAGGGTTGTGCTTCACACTTTGAGGGAGAAGAGGTTATATGAAGAAATTTCTAAGTGTGAATTTTGGCTTGATTCAGTGGCATTCTTAGGCCATGTGGTGTTTTATGATGGGATCAAGGTAGATCTAAAGAAGGTGGAGGCGGTGCAGAGTTGTCCTAGACCGTCATCAGCTATCAAGATCCGCAGTTTCCTTGGTTTGGCAGGGTACTATCGCCGTTTTGTAGAGGGATTTTCATCTATTGCAGCACATATGACCAGACTGACCCAGAAGGGTGCTCCGTTCAGGTGAACTGAGGAGTCCGAGGATAGCTTTCATAAGCTCAAGTCAGCTTTGACTACAGCTACGGTGATGGTTTTTCCTAATGGTTCAAGTTCTTACACAGTATACTGTGATGCCTCGAGAGATGGCCTTGGAGCAGTATTGAGGCAGGACGCTAGGGTGATTGCCTACGCATCCAGACAGTTGAAGGTGCATGAGAAGAATTATCTAGTGCATGATCTTGAGCTAGCATCCATTGTCCACGGCTTGAATATTTGGCGTCATTATTTGTATGGGGTGCATTGTGAGATTTTCACTGACCACCATAGTTTGCAGCATCTGCTTAAGCAGAAGGATTTGAATTTGCATCAGAGGAGATGGTCGGAGCTTCTCAAGGACTATGATATCACTATTCTATACCATCCGCGGAAAGCCAATATGGTGGCTGATGCCTTGAGTCGGAGAGCAGAGAGTTTGGGGAGTCTAGTATATCTTCCAGCAGCAAAGATACCATTAGCACTTAATGTTCAGGACTTAGCGAGTCAATTGGTGAGATTGGATCTATCAGAGCCCCGCCGGGTGTTAGCTCGTGTATCCTCCAGGTCTTCTCTTTATGACCAGATTAGAGCACGCTAGTATGATGACCCACATTTTCTCGTTCTTCAAGACAGGGTCCGGTGAGGTGATGCCAGAGATGTGGCTATCGGAGAGGATGGTGTTATGAGGATGTAGGGTCGGATATGTGTGCCCAATGTGGATGGGATTTGAGAGTTGATTCTAGCAGAGGCCCATAGCTCGCAATATTCCATCCATCCGGGTGTCGCGAAGATGTACTAGGATCTGAGACAACATTATTGGTGAAGGCGGATGAAGAAGGATATTGTTGAGTTTGTAGCTCGGTGTATCAACTATCAGCAGGTCAAGTATGAGTACCAAATGCCAGGTGGATTACTTCAGAGGTTAGATATTCCGGAGTGGAAGTGGGAGCGGATCACCATGGACTTTGTAGTTGGGCTCCCATGGACTTCGAGGAGATTTGATGCTATATGGGTTATTATGGATCGGTTGACCAAGTCTGTGCACTTCATTCCTGTTGGTACTACCTATTCTTCAGAGCGGTTGGATGAGATTTATATTAGGGAGATTGTCCGATTGCATGGTGTTCCAGTTTCTATCATTTCATACAGAGGTACTCAGTTCACATCCCAATTTTGGAGGGCCGTGAAAAGAGAGTTGGGTACTCGGGTCGAGTTGAGCACAACATTCCATCCTTAGACTGACGGGCAGTCAGAGGGTACTACTCAGATTCTGGAGGACATGTTGTGTGCTTGTGTCATTGATGTTGAGGGTTCATGGGACCAGTTTCTTCCACTCGCGGAATTTGCATATAATAATAGTTATCATTCAAGTATCCAGATGGCCCCGTATGAGGCTTTATATGGTAGGAGGTGTAGATCTCCGGTTGGTTGGTTTGAGCCGGGTGAGGCCAGGCTATTAGGCACATATTTGCTTCAGGATGCGTTGGATAAGGTGAAGTTGATTCAGGAGTGACTTCGCACGACGCAGTCTAGGCAGAAGAGTTATGCGGACCGAAAGGTCCAGGATGTGTCCTTTATGGTTGGAGAGAAGGTACTGCTGAAGGTGTCACCCATAAAGGGTGTTATGAGGTTCGGGAAGAGGGGCAAGTTGAGTCCCCGGTTCATTTGGCCTTTTAAGGTGCTTCAAAGGGTTGGAGAGGTGTCTTATAGACTTGCTTTGCCACCCAGCTTATCGAGTGTTCATTCGGTGTTCCATGTTTCGATGCTCTGGAAGTATGTTGGTGACCCATCCCATGTGTTAGACTTCAGCACGGTACAACTTGAGGGTGATATGTCTTATGAGGTCCCCAGTGGCTATTTTGGGTCGACAAGTCAGAAGGTTGAGGTCTAAGGATATAGCTTCAGTGAAGGTGCAGTGGAGAGGGAAACTGGTGGAGGAGGCCACCTGGGAGACCAAGCGGGAGATGCGGAGCAGATATCCTCACTTATTTGAGACTCCAGCTATGTTTCTAGACCCGTTCGAGGATGAACGTTTGTTTAAGAGGAGGATAATGTAACAACCCAGCCAGCCGTTCCGTGAGAATAGCCCCGTTATTCCTGTTTCTGCCTTGTCAGGCATTGCTTAACCTATTTATGATGGTTGGGGTCGGTTGGTTCATGGTCGGAGTGGTCGTGGTAAGTATTGAGACACTTAGTCTCTTAAATTGGCATAATAGTGTAAAAAGTCAACTGGGAGTTGACTATTAGGTAAACGACTTCGGAATATAGATTTTATGGCTCGAATAGCTTTGTTAGGTTATTTGGGACTTAGGAGTGTGTCCGAAATGTGGTTTTGATGCCCGGGGTAAAATTTGTCTTGAATTGGCGAAAGTGAGTTTTTGGCGATTTCCGGTAGGCAGTGCAAAATTAGCTATCAAGCTTAGAATGGAATTCCGGAAGTGGGAGCAGGTCCGTAGTGTCATTTTGGACATGTGTGAAAAATTTAAATTCATTCGGACATGTTTTGGTTAGCTTCGGCATCGTAGATGATTTTTGGAAGTTTGAAGAATCTTAGACATGAATCATGAGTTGAATCGGTGTTTCGATGTTTATTGTTTTCGAAACTCAGACTTATGTACACTATTTTTGTGATTTAAAAATGATGTTTTGGGTCGAGTACCCCATTTGTTGATATCTCGAGTGGTCTTTTTGAGAGTTTCTGACTGAGTGAGGCCGAGGGCCAATGTTGTGGGGATATTATGGGATCGGGTTGCACGCCGCAACATGTTACAGTGTTATGATACGTGAGAGGCGTAGATCCTAAGTGATTATTCCACGAGATGGCTTGATATTAGCGCTAGGGTTGTAGGAGTCCCTCCGGAGTATGTACACCCCAAGTGAGCTCAGGTACCTACTGAGTGCGAGTGTCGAGTGACAAGTGATTGGGAGGCATGAGCGGATGTGAGGTTGCCCGAGGGGCTGATTATGAGTGATTGTGAGGCATGCTGAGAGACTGATTCTGAGTGATGCTATCCCCGAGTGGCGGTTTATCATTTTACACTTAACGTTTTGAACATAATATTGAAAATGTTGGAAATTTACATTTTTTCAAAGGATTTTCACTGAAATCGTCTTTTAAAGCGTGATGATTTAACGTATACACTGTTGGAAAGAAACACTATGCTTATTTTGAATTGATGATTTTATCCTACGTGTTTCTTACTGCTTAGACCTTATTTACTTTCATTACTACTGAGTTGTTGTACTCACATTACTCCTTGCACCCCTGTGTGCAGATACAGGTGTTGGTTCCGAGCGCTAGTTCCTTCCTTGTCTCTTGGAGCCGGAGTGGGGATTCTGAGGTTGTTGTTCGGCGTCCACAACTTTCTCTTTTCCCTTTCTTATTCATGTATTAGTTATTGTTCCTAGACTGGATGTAGTACGAAAGTAGAGTTTATTTTGTATCATTCACAAATGCTCATGAAGGGTTGACTCCAGGTTTTGGGGGCAGTAGCTAGACTATTTTTTTCGTTTTGTTTGTTTAAAAATTGTGAAATCTAAAGAACTTCATGAAATATCGGAACAGTTTTGAAATTATGAAAGTTTTATGTTAATGTGCGAATGTTTGGCTAGCCTAGTTCCACGATAGGCACCATCACGGCCGGCTTAGGGTTTGGGGTCGTGACACAAGGGCTGCAAACAAAGATTTCATAATAGCATATTGATTCACAATGGTTTCAATGACATAAATATACAGAGCATGAATACCAACGAATAGAGAATGAAATTGCAAGGGCCAAAGGAACTTACCAGTTACAATTTAACGAGAAAGCAAGTGAGAAGAAAATTTCAAGCAATACTTTAATCGTCAATAGAAAAAGAGCAGCAACACCCCAAAATCCCAGTGCGTCAGAGTTTCCAAAGGTTTCAAGTGAACTCCGGGCAATGCTCGCACTGAGAAAGAGCAACAATCGAATTTCTGGTGGCCTTGGCTTTCAACCGGCCAAGGTCTTAAATTTCAAAATAGTATATCGAATAAGAGAGTAACTATATTTAATTTCAGTCTCCGGTCTGTTTTAGGCGAATACAGGATGGGTTTGTATAGTGACAAATTAGGATGAACATACATGGAAAATAATAAAATTAATGTAAATAGGGAAGGAAAAGATCACATGCAATCAATAACATAGTAGGTAAAAGAGATGACAGAAATTTCAAACCCTAGTTGGGTCCAATGACCATAAATGGGACCGATAATGCAAGAATCATTCATTGTAGAGTGTACTTTACAAAATCCGAGTCAATCAGGCATGATCTTGAAAAGTAGTTCTTGCCAAAAATAGGCAAGAACTAAGTAACACCACAGACACATATACAATAGTAAAGTATAACAAAATAGGTAAGTGAGTCATGGATTGATTGGAATCAAAGAGAAATCAGGAGGCGGCTACTAGCGTATGTCAGAAGTGGAAAAGGGTTGAGTGGTTTTAAGGGCGGATGGTAGTTGGAAATGGGGTTACAGTTTGGGTTATGGGGATACAAGGAGAAGGGAAGGGTTTATTATGGGTCATTAGTCATTTAAGATCAACAGCCATGATCGAAGGGGAAACGGGATGGGTCGCGGCCTGTTTATGTAAAGGGGAGTTTGGTTTGGGCTGCTGAGAGGTGAGAAGATGTGGACTTAATATTTTGGGCCTTGAATTTGTCCGAAAAATTGGCTTATTTTGGGTCAGCTCTTGAAACCCTCTAAAATTAATTAAGAAATAAATTATTAAAATGCCTAATAAATGGTAAAAATAATATTTATGGTGTAAAATATATTTGAAAATAATAACTCAACATTGTATGCTACTTTGGCGTAAATAATGTAATAAATTCTATTATTTGAAGATTATAGGCTATTATTACAAAATTATGTAAATAACTCAAAAATACAAATATAATTATATGCAATAAAGTAAAAAGGTTTTAAAACATGTATGTGGGTGTAAATAATAAATTTGGATAATTAATTCATCACAAAATAATTTGAAAGGGTAAATAATAAATAATCAAGTAATTTAAATGCAAAGAAATCAATTTTAAAGCTCTAAAAATTATGAAAAATTTATGGAAAATATTTGTATAACTCTTGTAAATTAAGTAATGATGCAAAATGATGTATTGAAATTATATATACTTATTTAAAAAATATGAGCCAAATGGGCATCGACAACTGCACTTTTTTACTCGGGAATGATGAAAGAGTTGTCGGGTAAAGAAAATGATGACCAATTTTGTCTGAATTGAGTGAGGAATGATGTGGTTTGAAAAAATGGGGGTCGAACCCTGGTTCTTGAGTTGCCTACACATCCATGGTGTTACGAAAATCAGGTCGTGTGTAGTTCTGGATCCAACGGCGAACGAAATCGATGGAGTGGTTATATGAGTGGTCGTATATTTCGAAAAGGATCTTTTGAATGCAATATTTTCGTGAGTACAACAACAACAACAACAAATCCAGTTTGATCCCAACATGTGGGGTCTGGGGAGGGTAGTCTGTACGCAGACCTTACCCCTACCTAATGCAGGTAGAGAGGTTGTTTCCAATAGACCCTCAACTCAGGAAGGGTAAGAAGAAGAAGGAAGGAAGCAAGGAAGGAAGAAAGATGGAAGAAAAAACAAAAGAAGAAAAGAAAAAAAAAAGATAAACAGTATCCAATAATAGCAGCACGGAATACAATACCTGAGGCGAATAAAACCACGTACCATAATAAAAATTAAAGAATATGAAGGGAATGCATACTATGAAGCCTATCATTGAGCACTATAAATTACGTACTAACCATCTACCTTAATCATCGCCCTCCACACCTTCCTATCAAGTGTCATGTCCTCAGTGAGATGAGGTAGCGCCATGTCCTGCCTAATCACTTCTCCCCAGTACTTCTTAGGCCTACCTTGACCCCTTCTCAAACTCTCCATGACCAACCTCTCACACCTCCTCACAGGGGCGTGAATGCTTCTTCTCCTAACATGTCTGAACCATCTTAGCCGCGACTCCTGCATCATGTCTTCCACGGAGGCTACTCCCACTCTGTCCTGGATAGCTTCATTCTTAATTCTATTTTGCCTGGTACACCAACATATCCATTTCAACGTCCTCATCTCTGCTACTCTCATCTACTGCACGTGGGAGTTCTTGACTGGCCAACACTCAGCCCCATACAACATAGCAGGTCGAACTACCACTCGATAAAACTTACCCTTAAGTCCTAACCACACCTTCTTATCATATAGAACACCAGAAGTGAGCCTCCTCTTCATACACCCCGCTCTAATATGATGTGTGACCTCTTCGTCAATCTCCCCGTTACCCTGGATAATAGACCCGAGATACTTAAAACTCGCTCTCTTGGGGATAACATGAGAATCAAGATTAACCTCTACGTCTTCATCATGGGTCTCACTGAATTTGCACACCAAGTATTCCTTCTTGGTTCTACTCAGTTTGAAACCTTTAGACTCCAAGGTCTGTCTCCAAACCTTCAACCTCGCGTTAACTCCGCTACGCGTCTCGTCAATCAATACTATATCATCTTAAAATAACATGCACCAAGGCACCTCCCCTTGGATGTGACGCGACAATACATCCATCGCCAAGGCAAACAAAAATGGGCTAAGAGCCGATCCCTGGTGCAACCCCATAACCATAGGAAAAAAGGTCCGAGTCACCACTTACAGTCCTTACCCAAGTCTTAGCATCTTCATAAATATCCTTAATCACCCTAATGTACTCTACCAAAACTCTGCTAACCTCCAAACACCTCCACAGTACCTCCCTCGGAACTTTATTGTATGCCTTCTCAAGGTCAATAAACACCATATGTAAATCCTTCTTTCTATCCCTGTACTGCTCCACTAATCTCCTTGCCAGATTAATCGCTTCCATAGTCGAATGCCCCGGCATGAATCCAAACTGATTCTGGAAATAGACACACACTTCCTTACCCTGGCCTCCACCACTCTCAACCAAACCTTCATATTGTGGATCAATAACATGATACCTCTATAATTGTTGAAATTTTGGATGTCACCCTTGTTCTTGTAAATCGGAACCATCATACTCCCTCTCCATTCTTCGTCCATCTTCTTTGCCTTAAAAATAATATTAAACATCCTAGTGAGACACTCCAAACCTGCTCGCCCCACGCTCTTCCAGAATTCCACCAGGATTTCGTCTGGCCCCGTTGCTCTGCCCCTGCACATCCTACGCATCGCTCCTTCCACCTCCTCTATCGTAATCCGCCTACAATACCCAAAATCTCGCCGACTCTCAGAGTGCTCCAACTCACCCAACACAATGCATCTATCCCCCTCCTCATTCAACGGTTTATGGAAGTATGTCTGCCATCTTCTCATAGTGAGTGCCTCGTCCATCAACACTTTACCATCCTCGTCCTTGATGCACTTGACTTGGTCTAATTCACGGGCTTTCCTCTCTCTCACCTTGTCCAAACGGTACAACCTCTTGTCCCCACCTTTTCCCTCGAGCTCCTCGTACAAACGAGAAAATGCTACATTCTTAGCCGTCGTAACGGCTAACTTTGCCTCTTTCTTTGCCTTTATGTAACACTCCCGATACGTCCTTTTTTCATTCTCGTTTGTACTCTCTACTAGCTTCAAATAAGGAGCTTTCTTAGCTTCCACTTTACCTTGAACCTCTCCATTCCACCACCAGTCCCCTTTATGAACCCCTGGAGAACCCTTTGTGACCCCTAAGACCTCTCTAGAAACTACCCTAATGCAATCCGCAGTCATGGACCACATACTAGACGCGTCCCCCATACTCATCCAGGCCCTCATAGCCACCAACTTCTCTCCTAACTCCTGAGCTTGCCCTTGTTCAAGTTACCCCACTTGATCTTAGGTTGCCTATACCCCGCCCTCTTCCTCCTACTCCTCTCGATCTCCATGTCCATAACTAGGAGCCTATGCAGAGTCATGAGGTGCTCACTAAAGATGACATTGCAGTCAATGCACAGCGGGATACTACGTACCATCTCGTCCAGATCATCCGAAAATTGCTTCTTGACCTCCTGGTTCAACCCTACCTGAGGAGCGTATGCACTAATCACATTTATAGTAAACCCATCAACTACCAACTTAATACTCATCAATCTATCATTTACCCTCCTAACCTCAACCACGAGTTCCCTGAGGTCCCTGTCTACTAAAATACTTGCCCCATTCTTGCCCCCAGCGCTCCCTGAGTACCATAGTTTAAATCGTCAACATCTCGATCCCTAGTGCCCTTCCATCTAGTCTCCTGAACACATGCTATGTTGATCTTCCTCCTGTGAAGAATCTTAGCTAACCCTATAGACTTCCCCGTCAACGTCCTAATGTTCCAAGACCCAATTCTCAACCTAGAGGCTTTCTTACCCCCCCCCCCCTTCCCACCCTTTTGG
>ML249313.1:41134-57271 GCA_005239495.1 Nicotiana undulata
CCCCCCTTCCCACCCTTGGACCCCACCCCCAGCCCCGTTCGAGGACATGACCTTACTCTTACATCGTTCACTACCGCCACTATAAGAAAAAGGTATTAGGTAAACACTACCACTAAGAACCAAAAACAGGAATGAAGGACTACAAGCTACGAAACCGAGAGCTAAAAACGACTCAAAGGAGAGGCTACAAGAGCAGAAACACGAGCAGAAACTAGAACAATGGATCTAACACTTCTACGAAACTACCCCTATGCAAACACCGAAATAAAATGAATATATGAAACCTTGAGCTAAAAACACAAATAGAAAAGATAGAAAAAGTAATTAATCCAATAAAAATTGCCGGCAAGGCAACAGTAAATAGATAATGGATGATTTCAGATGGAGCTATGGATGTGAATTTGAATGTTATGGATATATAAGGCGAGTATTTGAGCAGTTATGAGACAAAATGGCACTCTATTAATAGTCGTCGGTTATGTTTGAGGTAGTCAAGGATGTGAACGTTGTGAACGGAAACCGGAGCAAAATTGCTCATGTTTGTAGAACGGTTACCTCCCATGTTACCTGCAAAAATTAAAACACAATGCACGCGATTATATATAGGTCATTGCGAAAACTTAAACATGATGCAAATTCTCTTCGAACCATGAAGGTTGTCTTAGGAGGATGAGGATGATGTCCTTAGACCATGACGTCTTGAGCCATGAAGCATATACTAAGGGATTCATATGCCATGAAATGGTGTCCTCGGGCTATGAAGATGATGCCTTTGGACTATCACGCCTTTGAATGATGATGTGCAGTTTCGAGAGATCCTCAGGCTACGGTATGGTGTCTTCATGCTATGAGGATGGTGCCATTAGACTATGACGCTTTCGGACAAGGTGACGATGTTTCAGCCCATGAAATGCAATGATGTGGCGATATCGATCATTTGAAAGAGGAAACAAGTGATGCTTAGTCATATGTGAGGACGAGACAAGACAAGGATTAGTCTTGTATGATATGAGGGAAATGCATGGCCCTATGCGAAGTAATGAGACAATGGTTAGTCTTATGAAATGTAGCGGAGACACTTCTTGGTCTTATGCTGGGGAAGGCAATGCTTAGCCTCATGCAATAATGGAGGCAGTGCTTAGCCTCATGCTAAGGATGGAGACAATGTTTAGTCTCATGCAAAGAAGGCAATGTTTAGTCGTATGCAATAATGGAGGAAATTCTTAGCCCAATGCGAGGTATGGAGACAATATCTAGTCTCATGCAAAGATAGGCAGTGCTTAGCCTTATGCAATAATGGAGGCAGTGCTTAGCCTCATGCAAGGTGAGGGCAATGTTTATATCATGCAAAGGAAGGCAATGGTTAGCCTTATGCAATAATAGAGGCAGTTCTTAGCCTAATGCAAGGGATGGAGACAACGCTTAGTCTCATAAAAAGAAAGGCAATGCTTAGTCTTATGCAATAATGGAGGCGGTGCTTAGCCTCATGCAAGGTATGGAGAAAATTCTTAGTCTAGTGCAAAGAAATGAAGTGCTTAGCCTTATACAGTAACGGAGGAAATGCTTAGCCTCATGCAGCGAATGGAGATAATGCTTAGCCTCATGCAAGGAAAGGCAATTATTAGCCTTATGCAGTGACGAAGGAAGTGCTTAGCCGTATGCAAGAAAAAGAAATGATTAAATGCGAGAGGGTAAATCATTTCTTAGCTTGATGTGCTTGCGTTTAGCGACTTTTGTCGTTATGAAGATAGTGATCGTGTTGTGTGTATGTATATACGGACGTTCCTGTTATGTTCATTGTGTACGGTGAAATCGAGAAACCCGATTATACGGGCTCTAGGGCACACCTTGAAAGTGAGCCTGCATCGAAGTAAGCCCGGGATCGAGGAATGTATAGACCAACGCATCGGGGTCAGACTAGATCGACACCGCAATAACATAATCACGAGATACCCGCACTCATTCATCAATCCCGACGAGGATCTCGGAGCCGGTAGAACTATTAGCGGTTAATAATGAAAATCATGTATTTTACCTCCATTATTAGAATCCTTCCTTATTTAGCATTCTTCTACTATATAAAGAGGAACCCTGTTCATTTGCAATGATCTACCATCACAATTATCATCACCTTCAGGTTCTCACTTACGTTGTTGATACAAACACTCTTTATTTACTACTAATTCTTCGCATTTGAGTTGTTCATATTATTATTATTATTGTTCTTACTGTTCTTGGCAACCGTCCTCGAGTTTAATCCAGATCGAGGTCGACGACTTGCATTTATTTGATTACTTATTTACGAATTAGCATTGAATTGGATCGCATATCCTTATAACCATATTAAAATTTTAATTATTACTTGTATTTCGAGGTAAACAGTTTGGCGCCCAACGTGGGGCTAAGGATAATAGTGATTTTGCAGTGTTATTTCGGGTATAACACACTATTTTACGCTTGCTTCTTGTCAAGAATTTTGTTTTAAGGATAAAATAATGTCAAACTCACAAAACATAGCTACATATGGTGACAACGGCCTGGGATTCCACGAGGAGAAAGAGAATTTCGTTTCTCCAGGAGTCGAGGTACCACAAGCTGGTCTCGGAGGAGCTCTACCAACTAACCTGGTCAACGTTGGTTCACACATTGCTTTGAATGCAGATTTAGGTGGAGAACCCGATGGAAGCGTACGCAGAGAGGGTCGGACCGATGGTCAAGATAACCAGGGTAGAGGAGATGAAGGTGTTAGTCTCTAAGTCATGTTTGAAATGCTACAAGCCCAACCGAACGCTATTGCACAGTTGCAGAATCAGCACAGGGCTCCAGATGGGGTCGAGCAAGAGGCTACTCGATGTACCGAGCCAGTGCCTGAAAGATCAAGTTACAATACCACGACGACCGACCCTGCTATAATGAGAATTCTCAAGGAGCTTACTAAGAGGTTAGAGTCGGGGGAAAAGAAAATTGAAGCCAATGATAAGAATGTGGAAACCTATAACTCTCGAGTTGATCATATTCTGGGAGCACCGCCGATTTTAAATGGAATGGACTCCAAAGAATTTGTACAAAAACCATTTCCTCCGGGCGCGGCTCTGAAGCCCATACCAAAGAAATTCAGAATGCCTGATATACCAAATACAACGGGACCTCGGACCCCAATGAGCACGTTACCTTTCATACATGTTCCATTAAAGGAAATGATTTGGAAGACAATGAAATCGAGTCGGTGTTACTAAAGAAATTCGGAGAGACCCTCTCCAAGGGAGCTATGGTTTGGTATCACAACTTGCCTCCGAACTCTATCGACTTGTTCGCCATGTTGGCAGACTCATTTGTGAAAGAGCACGCTGGAGCTATAAAGGTCGCAACAAGAAAATCAGATCTTTTCAAGGTGAGACAGAGGGAAAACGAGATGTTGCGGGAATTTGTATCTCGATTCCAAATGAAATGTATGGAGTTTCCACCGGTTATCGATGACTGGGTTGTACAAGCTTTCACCCAGGGACTAAATGAGAGAAGTTCGATAACATCACGTCAACTGAAACAAAATTTGATATAATACCCGGTTGTGACTTGGGCAGATGTCCACAACCGGTACCAGTCGAAGATTAGAGTCAAGGATGACCAACTAGGAGCCCTCTAAGGTTTAGTGCACTCGACCCGGTCGACAGGTAAGAACCAAAGGGATACAGAAAATCAAGCCCAACAAAATATCAATATCAGCCATATGCCACAGACAGAAGAAACAACTCTACGGGACGTAATTCCACTCGCAACAATCGAAGGGGTGACCAAGGACATAATCCTCGGGGACTCATGAGCAAGACTGGATTCGATAAGTACACGGATCCCATAAAGGAACCTCGATTATCGGAGTACAATTCAGCATCGATGCCTCTAGTATCATATCGGCCATTGGGAGGATTTAAGACACTAGATGGCCGAGACCGATACAAACTGATCCTTCTCAGAGAAATCCTAACTTGATGTGCAAATACCATGGCACACATGGCCACAGGACCAAAGATTGCAGGCAGTTGAGAGAAGAAGTGGCTCGGTTATTCAACGAAGGTCATCTTAGGGAATTCCTCAATGACAGAGCCAAAAATAACTTCAGGGAGAGAGACGCCGATAAAAAGAATGAGGAAGAAAAACCTCAGCATGTTATCCACATGATCATCGGTGGAGTCGACGTCCCGCAAGGACCCGTCTTCAAACTCACCAAAGTATCGATTACGAGGGAAAAATGAACCCGAGATTACATGCCCGAAGGCACCCTTACATTCAACAACGAGGAGACAGAAGGCCTTTCCCAGCCACACAACGACGCCCTGGTAATTTCTATCTTGCTAAATAAAATTCAAGTTAAATGTGTTCTTGTGGATCCAGGTAGCTCGGCAAACATAATCAGGTCGAGGGTCGTAGAATAGCTCGGCCTAATTGATCGTGTTATGACCGCATCTTGAGTCTTAACGGCTTTAACATGGCTACTGAAACAACGAAGGGAGAAATAATCCAACCAGTGAACGTAGCCGGGACCATCCAGGAAACAAAATTTCACGTCATCGAAGGTAACATGAGGTACAACGCACTACTCGAAAGGCCATGGATACATAACATGAGGGCGGTACCATCGACCCTTCACCAAATGATGAAGTTCCCAACAACGGAAGGGGTGAAAACAGTTTCCTAGGAACAACACGCTACAAAGGACATGTTTGCAGTCGACGAGATGATACCGATACCAGCATCCTCGACCTTAGAGAAGTTGAGCATCAAAGATAAGCAAGCAGCCAACTAGCAATCACCGGCCCCAGCCTCGACTGAAGCGGATAAACATGTAATCTAAGATGACGAAGAGGATTTTCTGACTCCTTGAACTTTCATCATTCCCGAGGAATTAGATGCAACTAAGTCAACGGTCGAAGATCTGGAACAGGTGATACTCATCGAGTATCTACCCGAGCGCAAGGTATACCAGGGAAAGAAGTTAACCCCTGAACGCAGGAAAAAATTTATTCAATTTCTTATTGATAACATGGATTTCTTTGCGTGGTCCCATCCAGATATGACAGGAACCCCGCCCGACATTAAAACTCATCGGTTGAGCCTGGATCCCAAGTTCAGATCGATAAAGCAAAAGAGAAGGCCTCAGTCTGAGGTGAAGCACACCTTTATAAAGGAAGAGGAAACTAAACTCCTTAAAATAGGGTCCATTCGGGAAGTCAAATATCCTGAGTGGTTAGCCAACATAGTCGTAGTCCCCAAAAAGGGGAACAATCTTAGAATGTGTGTAGATTATAAGGATCTAAATAAATCGTGTCCAAAGGACTCCTTCCCTTTGCCTAAAATCGATCGAATGATCGACTCCACGCCTGGCCAACAGATACTTACTTTTCTCGACGCCTATTCTAGGTACAACCAAATTCAGATGGACCTAGAAGACCAGGAAAAAACTTCTTTTGTCACTAAGTATGGAACTTACTGCTATAATGTAATGCCCTTTGGGCTAAAAAATGTGGGAGCTACATATCAACGCCTAGTTAAAAAGAAGTTCGAAGAACAGATAGGGAAATCAATGGAAGTTTACATTGACGGCATGTTAGTTAAGTCCCTGCGTGTAGAGGACCATTTGGCTCATTTGCAGGAGACATTCGATATCTTGAGAAAGTACCTCAACCCCGAGAAGTGTGATTTCGAGGTCGACTCGGGAAAATTCCTCAGCTTCATGGTGTCGAATCGTGGGATCGAGATTAACCCCAATAAAATCAAATCCATCGAGGAAATCACTGTCGCGGACAGCGTGAAAGTCGTTCAGAGGCTAACCGAACGGATAGCTGTCATGGCCCGGTTCATTTCGAGGTCATCAAATTGGAGTCACGGGTTCTTCTCCTTGCTTAAAAAGAAAAATGACTTTACATGGACTACGGAATATCAGCAAGCATTGGAGGAGCTGAAGTGGTATCTATCGATCCCACCTTTGCTCCACACCCCTAAGGTAGATGAGTAACTATATTTATATTTTGTGGTGTCCGACATAGCGTTAAGTTGAGTGCTAGTCAGAGAAGAACAAGGTACGCAGTTCCCAATTTACTACGTAAGTCAAACTTTAGGAGATGCTGAAACCAGATACCCGCACCTAGAAAAATTAGCACTTGAACTAACAAGCGCATCTAGAAAACTAAAGCCATATTTTAAGTGTCATCCTATATGTGTCATTACCACATATCCCTTTGAAATATATTTCATAAGCCCGAATTATCGAGCTGACTGGCCAAATGGGTCATCAAACTTGGGGGGTACGATATTGAGTATCAGCCCCGAACGGTTATCAAGTCTCAAATATTAGCAAACTACGTGGTCGATTTTTTGCCAACCCTCGTACCCAAAGTAGAAAAGGAACTATTGCTGAAATCGGGAACCTCCACGGGGGTATGGACCCTCTTCACGGATGGAGCGTCGAACGTGAAAGTGTCCGGACTTGGTATTGATTTAAAACTGCCTAGGGGCAATGTTATTAGACAATCGATTAAACTGTTAAGCAAACTAACAACGAGGCCAAGTATGAGGCTATGATTGAAGGTCTTGAACTAGCAAAGAACTTGGGAGCAGAAGTCATTGAAGCTAAATGTGACTCTCTACTGGTAGCTAACCAGGTAAATGACACTTTCGAAGTACGAGAAAACATGATGCAAAGATATTTAGACAAGTTGCAGATCACTTTGCACCGCTTCAAAGAATTGACTCTACAGCATGTGCCTCGTGAATAGAATACTGAGGCCGATGCACTTGCCAACTTCGGATCGTCGGTTGACGAAGATAAAATTAGTTTGGGGACTATCGTCTAGCTTTCGAGATACGTAATCGAGGAAGGGCACACTGAAATAAATTCTACAAGCTTAATCTGGGGTTGGAGAAATAAGTATATCGAATACTTGAAAAAGGGGAAGCTACCCTCGGACCCCAAGGAATCAAGGACCTTACGAACTAAGGCATCTCGGTTCATATTGAATGAGGAAGGAACATTATACAGAAGAGCGTTTGATGGTCCATTGGCCATATGCCCGGGGCCGGGAGATACCTATTATGTTTTACGAGAAATCCATGAAGGCACCTGTGGAAACCATTTCGGTGCCGAATCACTAGTTCGAAAGGTCATCAGAGCAGGATATTATTGGGATAGCATGAAGAAGGACACTAAGGAGTTCGTACAAAAATGCGACAAATGTCAAAGGTTCGCACCGATGATTCACCAGCCCGATGAACAGCTTCACTCGGTCCTATCCCCGTGGCCATTCATGAAATAGGAAATGGACATCGTCGAACCTCTACCATAGGCCCCAGGTAAGGCTGGATTCATATTATTTATGACTGACTATTTCTCTAAATGGGTTGAAGCGCATGCCTTCGAAAAAGTTAGGGAAAAAGAAGTGATCGACTTCATATGGGATCACATCGCGTGTCGATTGGGGATATCTGATGAGATAGTGTGTGATAATGGCAAACAGTTCATAGGAAGTAAGGTAACAAAATTCCTCGAAGACCACAAAATAAAGAGGATATTATCAACGCCATATCACCCTAGTGGAAACGGACAAGTCGAATCAACAAATAAAACTATCATCCAAAACTTGAAGAAAAAGCTAAACGAGGCCAAAGGGAAGTGGAGAGAAAAGTTTCCCGAGGTTCTATGGGCATATAGAATGACATCAAAATATAGCACCGGGGCAACCCCATTTTCTTTGGTCTACTGCTCCGAAGCCTTAATACTTGTCGAAGTCGGAGATCCCAGCGCCATATTTTGACATGCAACGGAAGAATCGAACCGCGAGGAAATGAATACCAGCCTCGAATATTGGATGATAGACGAGAAACGACACTCGTTCGAATGGCCGCCCAAAAACAATGAATCGAGAGATACTATAACAGAAGAACCAATCTTCGACACTTCAAAGTCGGGGACTTGGTCTTAAGGAAAATCACCATCAATACTCGAGACCCTAACGAAGGGAAACTCGGCCCTAACTAGGAAGGACCCTATCAGATTCTTGACATAGTCGGAAAAGGGTAATACAAGCTTGGAGCGATGGATGGAGAGCCATTGTCGAATAATTGGAACGTATCTCTTCTCAAGAGATATTACTACTAAGATATGGATCTCTCCTTTTTCATTTACTTAAATATAAGGAACTAACTTAATGCAGGTACCTACCCCAAGTAATCGAGACCTCATGTTTTAAAGTAAGCGTTGCACTCTTTTTCCCTTAGATCGGTTTTGGCCCTAATGGGTTTTCCGGCGAGGTTTTTAACGAGGCAACAACTATGTGCTACCTAGGATAATTCAACAGTATCCAAGGCTTCTTTGTAATATACCTCGAATACTGGGGGGCATCACCCTCAGATGTTATGTAAATGGGTCTCGATAGGAAAAGTTGTAATGGGACAAAAGGTTGAATGAACCGTGTCCATGTAGAATTGTCAAGCTCCGATAACAAAACATGTACGCATGTATGAATAATATAAATAATTCCTCTATTTTTTCAAAACATCTCGTGTTTGAAGTAGGTTTTCTACTATATAAGACGTATACTTATGATCTATTGCGCAAAACTAACACTTGTGAAAAATGGCTCAAGGGCCAAGTGCAAGCGTACCTCTAACACTCGGGGACTGCTTACTCAAGCTATCTAAAGTTCGAAGTTATAAGATCTCAAAGAGGCACCCCCTGGTATACAGGCCAAGACCATCACACTCGAGGACTAACATTTCGAACAAGTTTGGAATGTTATCGGGAAACAAGTCCAAGAGACATACCCGAAGGCTACGGCTAAAATTACGCTGCTCGGAGACGTCTGACTCCCGCCATAAACTAAAGGCCTTCAAATACTTTGAAAACCCGATTAAATAAGGCTACCCTCGGTAAAGAAAAATAAAAGGGATTCGATAAAATCAACCCCAAATAATTCAAATGCTTCGATAATTTAACATCTCGACACAAACAGGTTAAGAAAACCTAGGTTCCGATCGTCGAAGCCTCAGAAAACCCAACGGGTATAAAAAATATATGCTAACGCTTAAGAAAGTTTTACTAATCTTTTAGCCGAAGAGGGAAAAATTATAGCCGCTTTTAGAGGCCAAATTGACCCCCAACTTTAAAGAACCTAAGGGCTAGTTTAAAAGAGCCTAAGGGGCCATATAAAAAAGCCCAAGGGTCGATCTCATGAGCCAAAAGGCCAATACAATTAAAAATTAAGCCACACTCTCGTTCAATTCAACCTCAAGGGTCTGGTTATTACGTGCTTAAACAAACAATTCGAGCTCGGAATCTTAATAATCGTTGATAAAACCTAAGGGCTTACTCTATCCGACAAAATTATTCGAGCCTGGATGCTGAAGATGACTCGTATGACAGTTCGAAACAAGTAGTCCCCGAGATGAACTCTCAAATGAGCTTTGGAATTGGGGACTTGCCTTCATAACTCTGGGACTTGCCCCTGGATAAATAATAAGCCTAAGGGTTTATTTCGATCGCGAATTGAGCTAAAATATTTTCTAGCGAAGACAATTAAACATACAAGCACATAGAGACATCAGGAAATATTTTTCATTATACCAAAAAGATATGTACAAAGGGGACAAATAAGGCCTTACAAAAGAAAAGGAAGAAAAAATCTACAACCCAGTCGTTATCAGGGATATCCCCCTAAAACCGGCTCACTCCTGAATAACTTAGGCCGATGCATCTTCCTCAGAGGCCTCACCCTCAGATCCACTAATAGAACCTTCGTCATCAGAGAGAAAAGTTGCGGCTTCGTCCTCCGAAGCTTTCGCCTTTTCGATTTCGGCAGAAAGGTCAAAGCCTCGAGCGTGTACCTCCTCGAGAACCTCTCTCCGAGATCGGTTCCTAGCATAGGCGATATCACGTGACAGCCTGACCTAGGTAGAGGCGGATATCTCATGCACCCGAAGATTGGCAGCCTCAGCTTCGGCTCTGTAGGAGGCCACAAGCACTCTGATTCCTCTTTAACCTTAGCAAGAACGGCTTCAACCTCCTCGGCCCTACGGGCTCGAGCTAGACTTTCTTCCTCCGCACATCGAAATTGGCGCTCAACTGAAATTAATTAGTCCCGAAGAGCATCCTTCTTTGAGGCGAGGCGCTCCATGTGCTACCTCCACCCTAGAGTCTCGGCCTCCTTCACCCTGGCCTCTTCTTGGAGCTGCAGCACCAATTCACCTTCTGCTGAAATTGCAAAACCAAGGGCTATGTAACCAAGTTAAGATTAACATTACACAAGAACCACAAGAAATTATGTTACCTTCTCGATGAGTTTGTGGTGATCTTGACAGGCTCTCGCAAGTTCAGCTCGGATAGCCGCAATTTCCTCCTCCTTTCGAACCTAAAGGAGTTTCAGATCAACCATCTCCTTAGAAAGCTTTTTGAGTTCGGCCTCACACCGGGTCATCTTCGTCCGAGATTTGAAAGACGTCTCTCGATGAAGCACCAAAGCCTGCTCACAAACAAAGGGGTTAATATCAAACTATATGCAGGCACAAATAAAAAAGAAAAAAGGAAAATAATTACCCATTTCAAAAGACGTTGAGCTTCGTTGAAAACAAATGATGCATCCGGCTCGGGGTCATCTTCGAGTCCATCAAAGCAGTCCCGAAACATGTCGCCCCCTTCATGGTCTAGATCCGCATCTGGGGTTTTCATAGCCTGAGCGTCTCGAAATTTCCCCGCGAAAAATGATGGGCCGGGCAGCGAATCGTATATATTTATTTCCCCGAAAGAATCACTCAGGACACTCTCCTCTCTTCTAGGGACCTTGGAGCTAGACCCTTCAGTAGCATCCGCCAATTTTTCGGCACAACAAGGAACTTCCTTACTGATCGATGGCTCGGGGACTTCACGTGCACCTTCTGAGATCCCCCCCAACTTGAAAACGAGCTGGCTCATTCATTGTCGGCTCGACAACCTCAGGAGATCCAATGCCCCCCACCCCGTAGTTTATCAAAATGTAGTCGCCATCGTCATCTTGTGCGTCGGCAGGCAAAATGACGGGGTAGACCTTCGATTTTTGGGCCATGCTTTTCTTGGGCTTCGAGGTATCGGAGGGAGAAGCCCTTCACCTTTTTCTCTCCTTAGGCGGTTGTGGAAATCCCCCTTCACTAGGTGTGGGTGGTCTCATGGCTACGTGCTCTCCAATACCTACACGAAAATAATGGGTTAGGAACCGGTACCCCTACGAAAAGACGTCAACTCATAGACAGAGGAACTCACCATGATTCTTAGCTTCCCATCGGCCCTTGGCCAAATCTCACCAGCAACACTCAGAGTATGAGAAAGTGGAGTCTAGTTGGCGGATCCAGTCTTCGAGGTCCGAGATAGCACCAAGAACCAAGCGATAGCTGCACCACGAAATGGAACTCATATCAAAAAAGGAAATTTATCAAACATGAAATCAAACACCGATGATGAAAATCAGACTAACGTTTCATGTTTCATTGCTCGGGGAATGGCATCTTCTCAACAGGAATCAAATCAAAGGTCCTAATTCAGACAAATCGACCCATCTAGCCCCGGTCCTTATCTTCATCTATGCTCGAAAATATTTTTTTAGTATCCCAGCGCTAGAGCTTAATCAAACAACCTCGATAGAGCTGAGGGCTATACTGCCTGATTAAATGATCGAGGGTGAAGGGCATTCCTTCGATTTTTCTCATGAAGAATCTAAGCAAGATCACTATGCGCTAAAAGAGGGATGAACCTACCCCAAAGTCACTCGATACTGACGGCAAAAGTCAAGTATATTTGGGTCCAATAGCCCCAATGTGAAAGGCAAAGTGTAGACACTCAAACACCCTTTCACATGAGTGGTGATATCCTCATCAGGCAAATGAGCCACCACTTCTTTGTCATCCCAATTGCAGTCCATTTTCACTCGTTTGAGGTCATCCTCAGATATCGAGGAAATATAGCGGGACATGGGTCACACCGGCCGGGAACTGAAGGGGGCCTATCCACCTTAAATCAGAGGTCAGTTCGCATGGCCCAGGAACACACTCCTCTGCGTGTGGCTCCATCGGCGTCTTGTCGCCGGCAAACATTGGGGAAGAGGCTACTTCCCTCTGCGGCACTACTTTAGAAGTCTTAGCCATGGGTGTAAACAAGAGAGGTGGAAAGTAAGAATAAGCCTTGCTTGAGTCACCCTGGGTAACGTTTGGCTGTCGTGGGAAGAAATTTTTTGAAAAGCATGCATTTGATAAATTATTTGTGAAAATGTAGTTGTTTGAAATATGTGATAATATACGAGATCAAATAATTTTGATGAACTGTAGACTGTGACACATTTTAAGATGTTGCAACCTCCTTGCTTTGGGATTTTGAGGATTCTTCATATGCGCGTTTATACCATCAAGAGAGAAATATGAGAGGGTGACCCTACAGGGATGGATCCATATCTACACGATGCATGGACAACTCACGTGTTGCACGGACCACTCACGGGTTAATAGTATCAACCATACAAACAATCACATGCTTCATGAATAACTCACGTGCTAATAATATCAATATTTTGATCCGCACGGACAACTCGCGTGCCAATAATTCCAACTGCATGGACAGCTCACGTGCCAATAATCACAATCCACTCGGCGTTGTCACAGGCTACCAGTTTAGCTCATAACACATAGAAAGAAAATATACGAGGATACATGTACATGATTATTGATTCTCAAGTTCCATAATCCTGGACTGGCATAAATAACAAGGTATAGTGTAGCCATGTGCAATGTGTGCTATCATAGCTAGAACACACAATTTCATCACAAAATAGATATTTATCGGCTTCAATTGAGAAAATAGCCTTAACGAAATCTCAAATGTGGTACAAATAATTCATAGAGGGGTACAAATAGAAGAAACATCACAATTTGCAGCTTAGTAAATAATTCAAGGCTTATCATAGCATATGCACTACTCCGAGCATGCAAATCGTACCGTGGTGCACGCATATGGGCTCAACCCCGCACATATGCACCACTCATAGCACGTAGCTATCACAAAACATTGAAGCAATTAGTGTCTCAACCAAGTTTAGGTAAGATACTTACCTCAAGCAAGACAAATCACTCGTCTCTCCGAATTCATTCATGAATAATAATTCAAGGGCGTCCATAGTTCGAATTTCAGGCTGCAACTCGTCTGCATGAAGCCTGAATCTCTAGTAATCACAGGTCAACTATCGGGCAAACAAGTCCTTCCTGCACGTGTCAACCTCTGGATCCGAATCTAGCCAAATTAACTTAACATAATCAATAAAAGTCATAAGAATCAAAACCAAATGAAAAAGCTAAGATCTTTAATCAAAATCAAAAAGCCAACCCCAGGCTTGCACCACAGAACCTGACAAAATTTATAAATTCCGAATACGCATTCAATTACGAGTCCAATCATACTAATTTCATCCAATTATATCCACAAATCGACCCTCAAATAACCAAAATCTCATTCTCTAATATCATGGTCTAAAACCCTCAAATTTCACTTCAAATTTACATAATCTAGGCATAATATTCAATGAGTAATTAATATTTATCAACAAAAGTGATTAAACTTCACTTACCTCTTCAATGATAGCAAAAACCCTGTCAAAAGTTGCCCTTAACCGAGTCCTAGAAATCTCCAAATGAGAAAAACCTCAAACCCTTCGATTTTAGTAACCTGCCCAGCGATCCCTCTTTTGCACTCCAAAAGTCTGCTTCAACGTGACCGCTTTAGTGGTAAATAATAGGGATCTGTGCAATTCATTTAAATCTTGACCTACTGCTTTTGTGGTCAGGCTCTTGCATGCGCTCATGCGAAAAATCATCCACACATGCGGTCCTTCCGCTTCTACGGTTCCTTCATCACAACAACGACTTTGCTTATGCGGAACCATCTACGTATCTGCGATCTCCGTGCTTCCAGCCTTCCTCTGCATCTGCGTTCAAGCTGCCACTTCTGTGGCCTCACACATTCAGCAAAACTATCGTAGGTGCGATTATATCAGGTACCAAAACTTTTAGCCATCTCCTTAAGTGCAAACATGTTCCGCCATCCATCTGAATCATATCTGGGGCCCCCGTAACACCATCCAAACATAACAACAAGCTCTAAAACACTATTCAAACTCGCTCAAAGTCTCAAAACACATCAAAAACACGAAAACCGCGAACCGCACATCGATTCAAGCCTAATGAATTAATGAACTTCCGACTAATAAAACTAATGTCGAATTATACTAAACCAATTCCGAATGACCTCAAATTTTGCACACAAGCCATAAATGACACAACGGGCCTACTCTGACTCTCGAAATCGAAATTCGTACCTGATATTAATAAAGTCAACTCTAGATCAAACCTCTTAATCTTCCGAACCTCCAACCTTTAACTTTCACCAAAAATTCTCACACCAACATACGCACCTCCAAATCAATATCTGTACATACGCCTATGTCCAAAATCACCACACAAAGTGATCAGAACTATCAAAACTCCATTCTAGAGTCGTCTACATAAAAGACAAACTTCGGCCAACTCTTACAACTTAAACTTCCAACCTTGGGACTAAGTGTCCCAATTCACTACGAAACACCCCCGAAACCAAACCAACCATCCCAGCAAGTCACATAGCCCTAAATGAACATAAAAGAAGCAACAAATAGGGGAACGAGGCTAAAATACATAAAACGACCATCTGGATCATTACACGTTGTTAGCTTTATATATTGATATTCTCCACATGATTTATGTCTAGTGAGTATCTTGGCTTGAACCTCGTCACTACTCCACTGAGTCTGGATACTTACTGGTACCGATTATGGTATATTCATACTTATCTTCTGCACATTTTTGTGCAGATCCACGTACCTCGGATCGTGCCGGGCGGTAGAGAGTTTAGTTGAGCTAGAGTTGCGGAGACTTCAAGGTATACATGTTGTTCCGTTCGCATGACTCGGAGTCACATTCTTTAGTTTATTTTATACCGTTTAGTTTATTTCCAAATGGTGTTGTAATTCGTGATTTCTGGTGTATTCTTTGTAGAACTTATGACTCCGTATTGTCGGTTTTGGGATTTATGTGACCTTTGTATTTCCGCTTTGGTTATGTTAAAGAAATTTTTAGCTTTCATTATTATTTATGTTGGTGTTTGGTTCCATTGATCATGTTGTGTAATAGACTTACCTAATCCTATGAAGTAGGTGCCATCATGATCCTTAAGGTGAAAATTTGGGGTCGTGACACTTCCATACATACTGACTCAATGGTAGGAGTATCAACACTATCATCCCTCACAAAAGCGAAGCATGCCAAGCACCCCTTCTCAACCATCTGGCATGCCTTAAGAAAGGACACCACCTTACTAGGAACATGGCTCAATGTACTCTTCACTCCAACCTCGGTATCCTAGTCCGTTTGGTATGACAAAAGTAATTTTTTATTTAAATAAATGTTATCTGTATACTATTTTTCAGCGTTTGGTTAATGAATTTTAGTATTTTTCTGAAAAAGAATAAATTAAATATCAGTAATAAGTCGGAAAGTGTTTAGATGCAAAGGTTCAGTTAAAGATTAAAAATAATAGTTAAGTTTTAGTTGGAGCAAAGAATATAAAATTAAAAGTTAAGATAATTGTAAGAAAAATAATTTACATCCTTATGTGTAGGAATGTAGAAAATATTTTCCAAGAAAAATATCTCATGTATACTCAAACCCCGTAATTTGAAGTATTCATGAAAAATATTTTTTTGCTAAAAGACTTTTATTATGCGAAGCGAACATAAATAAATTTTATAGGTATATTTACATAAATATATAGCTAGCGTTTGACCATAGATTATCAAATTTATTTTGAAAAATCTATTTTAAACGGAGAGTTGTAGATTCTATTGGTTCTAAATACTATTATATCTGTTACTTGAATGTTTTCCTGCCTGCATCGAGTCTGCTTGATTTGTCGGCAACCTTTTTCTACCAAATTGACGGCATCGTTAAAGCAAACGCGCATCTCCATCGGCGTTGCATACCTAGTGTTACGCGGCGCCTTCCTGAGATGCTTTGGAAGGGCGACGTAAGGCTAAGCAACCAATG
>ML249315.1:2850-19643 GCA_005239495.1 Nicotiana undulata
GTACATATATGTATATGTACTCATACTACACTTTCTGTGCATTTTGTTGCACATGTACCTTTATAGTACAGTGATTGATTTGGAAGACTTATACGGGCTGCATTCATCCAGAGGCGTTCCACAACTGCCGGAGTCTCCCTTCTGTGTACTTACATGTTATATCTATTGCCTTTGTCCCATTTATTTCTCGGACAAGAGTTGTATAATTGTATAAATTCTTAGAAATTGCTCATGTACTTGTGTCACCGGGTTCTGGGAAAGTGTTGGTATTTCTTGTACTGCATTAAGTGGATTTTCCGCCGTATTTAGTTTACGAGCATTTGCTTTATTATTTGATTATAAATGCAGAAAAAGACATGATTTTGAAAGTGTTAAGCAGGAAGTTGTTTGAACTGGTTCAGGGATTGGCTTGCCTGACAGTGTGTCCGGCGCCATCACAACCCATAGATTTTGGGTCGTGACATCAAGCCTCATGTCCATGTCCGCTTCTCCCGAAATGCCGCTGAACTTGCACTCCACGTATTTTGTCTAAGTTCTACTTAAGTTTAAACCTTTAGACTCAAGAGTCTGTCTTAGGGATATGATATGAAGTATGGCCCAACAAAAATATCCATACATATTTGTAACGACCCAGCCGATCGTTTTGTGTATTGTAACCTCGTTCCCTTATTTAATGTTTCCCGTATGTGCATTTGATCATTGGTGATTCGCGGGGATGGGTTGGAATTTGTTTAGAGAAGGTTATGCAGTGAATTGAGATACTTAGTCTCATTTTGGAAAGCTTAAGTTATAAGAGTTGACTAAGGTTTACTTTTGTGTAAACGACCTAGGACTCGTATTTTGATGGTTCTAATAGGTTTGTCTGGTGATTTTGTACTTAGGCGTGTCACGACCAAAACCGATGGGCCATGACGAGTGCTCGAGTCCTACCTTTCGAACACCCATAAGCATGCGCTTACAATATAAATATGAATTAAGGGTAGGTCATGAATCTCATCTGTCAATAAATTGTTGAGTTACGTGAATGACATATGTAAGAAAAACATGTCCAAAAGACATATATAAATATACATGCGGAATACAGTAGGGCGAGCTGGAAAGGCTACTATAGAAAACTACACATCCAAGACTAGAAGCCGACAAGGCCACATACTATCCAACTATACATAACTGTCTACAGACCTCTAATAGAGTGTACAACTGTATAACAGATGGGACTGGGCCCCATCATACCCATATATGTATAAAAACACATCATACCAAAATCGACCCAAACCGATGGGCCATGACGAGTGCCTGATCCTACCTGTCGAACACCCCTAAGAATGCGTTTACGATATAAATATGAATTAAGGGTAGGTGATGAATATCATCTGTCAATAAAATGTTGAATTAGTGAATGACATACGTGAAGTAAACATGTCCAAGAGACATATATACATATACATGCAGAATATGGTAGGGTGATATGGCAAGGCTACTATAGACAACTACACATCCAAGATTGGAAGCCGACAAGGCCACATACTATCAAACTATACATAACTGTCTACAAACCTCTAATAGAGCGTACAACTATATAACAGACGGGACTGGGCCCTGTCATACCCATATATGTATACAAACACATCGTACCAAAACCGACCCAAACCGATGAGCCACGACGAGTTCCCGAGTCCTACCTGTCAAACACACTTAAGCATGCGTTTGCGATATAAATATGAATTAAGGGTAGGTTATGAATATAATTTATCAATAAACTACTGAATTACGTGAATAATATACATGAGGAAAACATGTACAAAGACATATATATATATATATATATATATATATATACATGCAAAGTTGGTATTTTGATTCGGAGGTTCCTAGGTGGATTCGGCTCTAATTATCGAAAGTTGAAAATTTGAAGGTTTGGAAAATTCATAAGTTTGACCAGGGCTGACTTTGTTGATATCAGACTCAGATTTTGATTCCAAAAGTTGGAATAGGTTATTTTTTCCATTTAGGACTTGTATGCAAAGTTTGGGTTCATTCCGGGTTGGTTAGGCTTGAATCAGACACTTGGTTTGAAGTTGGAAGTTTATGAATTTAAGAGATTGATCTTGACCGATGATTCTAGGTTTTGATGTTAATTCCGGTATTTTGAGTCTTTGAACAGGTTTGGGGAAAGTATTAGGACTTATTGGTATGATTATACGAGGTCCCAGGGGGAAGGGGATGTGTTTCAAATGAGTTCCAGACCATTTTGAGTTTGGTTTGCAGTCAAATTCTAGTGTTTTCGCACATGTGTGGTTTGGAGCGCAGGTGCCAGTCCGTAGATGCAGATAAGAGCATTGTACTTGGGGGACGTCAAAGGAAATGACCCCAAAACGGCTGTCAATGCAGATGCAGTCAAAAGGTATTATGTTTGACCTTTTTCGTGATGATGATACTTATGATCGAAATGACGAAGGATTTCATTCATGTTACCCCAAACACTATCATTTTTGTAAACCCTTTGAGCCAGTTTCTCTTCCTTGACTACCCTCTTTAGAACTTGAAAAAAAAAAGAAGAAAAAAAAAGAAAAAAAAGAGAGAAAGAAAAATCAAAAGAAAATCAAAAGGAAAACAAAAAAAAATCAAACAAAAACAAAATATTTACCTGAACTACGTCTGACAAGATTCCGAAAGGATACGTAGGCAGCCTCTCCCTGGGGTTCAGTCACACCAAAATAAAAATCCACATTCCCCCCAAGAGTTTAAGCTGGGGCAAGTGTTGAGATTCGTCAATGATTCGCCTGAAAGTTCCAAAGTTGTAATTCAATACAAATTCCTTTTACCCCAAATCCTATTCAAGTCCTTCCGATCGATCGACAAAGTAAAGCCAGAACGGGAGGATACACCTATCTGTACCTCATACAAGCAATGAGAGAAATTAAAATGAGAGAGTCTTATCGGTGAAAACCCACACTGGCACCGTGAGGCGACGGTAAGCAGAGAAATTGAAAATGAGAGAGTCTTGTTAGTGAAATCTCGCAAAGAACACTACATGGCGATGGAGAGAAGAGAAATGATAGAGGTTAGCTGGTGAAAACCCGAAAGGGCACTACTAATCAAAAAAAGGATGATTGGTCACCGATATCGACATGGTCACGAAACAAGGTTCCTCAACCTCGAGTTAAAAGTTGTGACAAATTTCTGAGATTCAGATGGTTTATATAGATCAGGCATCCAGTCCAAGACACATGTCATGTTCATTGAAGGCCACGTACACTCCAGATAAGTCCTTTCTTCTTTTCCCCGAAAGGGATATTTCTTGTCAAAATTCATTGTCTCCATTTCTTTGTTATTCTCTTTCAATCCCTTTCAGTATGATTCTATTTATAAAGCAAGGCAAAGAAAGGATGGTAAAACTGATTTATAGGGTTCTCGTTTAATGCGAGCATACATACAAAGGGCACCGAGCCTCATCAGGGGCATCAAGTCGATCCCGACTGGCCGCAACGGCCGATGCTTCAAACGTAAAACTCTTGGAAGGAAGAAGTCAAATTGAAATGCCTATAAAGGCGATTGAAGTGAAAGGTTAAGTCCCGCGTGGCTAAACCTCTCGGCCAAGTTTGAAAAGCCGAAGTGCTCCAAATGCTTTAAAAAGTTTAAAGTTGGAAAAGAAAGGCCGATGAAGGCGAGGCAAAGTTGGAAAGGTTAAATCCCGCGACTAACCATTGCAGCAGAATTTAAGTGGGCCAAAACTTTCCCGATACTCTGGAAATCCAAAAGAAAAAGCAAGTGAAAGGCCTACAGAGGCAAAATAAAGTCAAAAGTTGGGTCCCACGCGATCGAGCACCATGATAAAATCTGGAAAGCCAAGGTCCCCAGGATGAGAGATGAAACCCAATCCCCAGCAAGCAAGCAAGTGGTCGAGATCTTCGTCACAAGAACTGAGACCAAGCTGTTGAAAATCAAGGACGCAAAACCAACCACCATTTCAAACTAACAATTCTTCTTTTTTTGAAGGAAACAGGTGTAACTCAAAACAACCTTGCAAAATGTAAGAGTAACCAAAAGAAAAGAAGCAAGATCTAGAAGCAGCTCTGCAGCAACAACTCCAAAAAGGGAAGTTCTTCCCAAAATTCTTTCCCACATTCACTCAAAATAAAAGGAAAAGAAAAGAAAAGAAGAAAACAATGTTGAAAACAGTCCAAACCTAAAAGTGGTATAGGGTCTCCAATCCCTAGCTACACCTTTTCCAACATAGGAAATTCCATTCCTTAGTTGATGCCAACATAGGGTCTCCATTCTCTAGTTGATGCCAGCATAACCTGGTGCCGACATAACTCGATGCCAACTTAGGATATCCCAGTCCTCAGTTGATGCCAACATAGGGTCCCACTCCCTAGTTGATGCCGGCATAACCCGATGATTTTTTTTCCAAAAATAGGGTCCCACTCCCTAGCAAATACCGGCATAACCTGGTGATCTTTTTGACAACAGCATAACCTGTTGATCATCCCCTAACACTGGCATAACCCAGTGATCTCTTTTCCCCAGGCAACATCATAACCTGTTGACTTCTCTTGACACCGGCATAACCCGGTGATCTTTCCGACAAACAGCATAACCTGTTGATCAGCCCCTAACACTGGCATAACCTAGTGATCTCTTTTCCCCAGGCAACATCATAACCTGTTGGTCACCTCCTGCCACTGGCATAACCCGGGGATCGCCTATCCCCAGGCAATAGCATAACCTGTTGACCTTCCCGGACACCGGCATAGCCTGGTGATCTTTCGGACAACAACATAACCTGTTGATCATCCCCTAACACTGGCATAACCTAGTGATCTCTTTTCCCAAGGCAACAACATAACATGTTGACTTCTCTTGACACCGGCATAACCAGGTGATCTTTTTGACAAATAACATAACCTGTTGATCACCTCCTGACACTGGCATAACCCAGTGATCTCCTTTCCCCAGGCAATAGCATAACCTGTTGACCTTCCCGGACACCGGCATAACCTGGTGATCTTTCTTGACAACAGAATAACCCGTTGAACATTCCCTGACACTGACATAACTCAGTGATCTCTTTTTCCCCAGGCAACACCATAACCTGTTGACTTCTCTTGACACCGACATAACCCGTGATCTTTCCGACAAACATCATAACCTGTTGATCACCTCCTGACACTGGCATAACCCAGTGATCTCCTTTCCCCAGGCAATAGCATAACCTTTTGACCTTCCCGGACACCAGCATAACCTTGTGATCCCTTTATTGACAACGGCATAACCCGTTGGTCCTCCCCTTAGACACCGGCATAACCCGATGATTTTTTCTTGACGATAACATAACCTGTCGATCTTTTCCAATGTAGGGTCTCCAACCCCTAGTTGAATTTACTTTTTGGGTATAGGGTATCCACTCCCTAGTCTACAATAGCTCCGGGTATACCATTCCCAGCTTTTCATTGCTTTCAATAATGAAGTAGCATAGATTTCATTGCAATAACTCACGAAAGTTTCCTAGTGAAAACTGGGGCAGAAAATTTCGTGAGTTTGTTTTGATTTTTTTGCAGATTACATTTTTAGGACATTGGAATTCGAGACAACCAAAAGAAGAAGTTTCGATCCAAAATAAACAAAACAAAAGGAAGAAAGAGAAGATTGGATCCAAAAGGGCACAAATGGGGAAGATATGGACTATTCAGGACGAGATTGAAGTCATCCATCCAGTATACCCTGCCTTGATCCTAGGAATGATAAGACAAAACCAGCACCTGCGTCTAACAAGCATCAAGATCCAGGTCAGAGTCAGCAAAAAATCAAGACTCAAGACCAAGTCTTAGATATGAATCTTGTAACTTAGCAGCTGATAGGTTTAGTTAGCCCTTCGTTTTGTACTTGGGTGTAATAAGGAGATCAGCAGCAGTAACAACAACAACCGCAGTGAAACCACAATTACTCGGTAGTCCCAGCTACCAAAACTTTCAGAACTATACTGATCAGATTCCTTTATAGCCAAGGATATGTAAGCAACCTTTGAAGCAGGGTTCGGTCAAGCTTTTCCAAAACGCTTCACAATGGAACATATGAATGGTTAAAAGTCGTTTATTGTTTCTCACTTTGTCTTTTCCCGAAAACTCTTCGTGTTTCCGAGCAAAGAGGGGCAGCTGTGAGCACGTGATTTTTACTCACCATATCATCCTATAAAAATCTCAATATATTAGTTGATTTTATGAATTTTTGTTGTTTTTAGTGATTAATTATGAATTATTTGCATTACATGGTCATAATCCATCTTTTAAAAAAAAAATTTAAATAACAAATAATAACAAAATATTTTAAATTGCATAATTAGGTACTTAGTTGCCTAATTCAAACATTTTTACTAAGAAAATTATAAAAATTGTTCTTTAAATAATTATGAGTGTTAAATTATTGGTTTCAATTTTTAATTAACTCATTCATCAAATTATAATTAGATGGAACTACGTTAAAACTAATTAATACATTTTATTAGCATTAATTGGTTTAACGAACCTAAGTTTGCTAAAGGAGAGGCTAAAAAATCAGATTGGGCCGTTACCCCAGACCCAAGTCCCCTCTTCTCTAACACTCACCTGCCCAACCCAAATTCCCCCTTTGACCCGTCCAAGCCCCTGTCCCAAACGACCCCGTTTCACCCCCTAAGTCTCTTGGCCGTTGGATCTTGTTGATCCAACGGTCCTAAACTAAGGAGCTTCAAAGTATATAACTGTACCAAGAACCCCCCTACCCCATTAACAAAAAGTCTAATACCCCTCCCCACTCGTCTCTCACCCCTCTCTAAAAGACCGGCCAGCTTTCATTGTGTGACCACCGTCCCCCGCCGTCCTATGCTGGCCGAAAATTGCCTCCGACGGCGGAGCTCAACCAAACAACCTCAAAATCTCACCAGTTGATCCTCGTCCTCCCCTAAACCACCTCCCGTTGTTAGTTTCCCCAAAAACCCATTCGATTTCCTTCAAATTCAAATCTGAAAAACCCGAAACCCTAGCTTTCTTCTACAAGATGACTCGAAGAACTTTAATGGATCTAACCTACACGGATCGATAGCTCTCAATGAAAGCTATTGATTTCTGTGGGTTTGAGTCATTTTCAAACCCACCGGAATCCGGCCATGTTCCGGCAAGTCGCCGGAGTTCGTTCAAAATACCATTGTTGGTATCCCCTTTCCCTTTTCTATCTGTTACTTATGTTTTTCAGTAAAATCATTAAATATTTCGTTGTTTAATCTTTGTTCTCATATCACTGTCTCCTGTATATATGTCACTGTTTGTTGCTATGTTTTTGTTAATTGGTGTAGTTTCTGAGAAACAATTTTAGTTTTCGAATAGGATCATGTAGGTATCACCGTTTAATCTAGTTAATACAACATGACTTTTGCCTATTGTCATCTAGTATCCTCTATTCTAATTGTTTGAACTTGTAACCCTTGTAACCTAATGATATGTCTCTGAAGTTGAACAACCCCATTGTTAATGAACCCCTTTTGATTAGCAAGGAACCTCAATGATTCTGTACACCTGCTTTGATTTTAAGCTTGTCTGATGATTTTATATAGACCTCATCCTTGCTCTACCGATTTTAACCTAGCACTACTTATTGATTTGTATCATGCATTGGAGGTCATTTTTCTTTTCAAAAAAAAAATTAAATTTGATATGAACACTTAAGGTTAGATATAAGGCCATCATATCAGAAGCATGTCAGTTTATTGAGTTGCCTTCTTCCTTCCAATGTGCTTCTATGATTATGTAGCTCTTGGAAGATCAACGTAAAAGTTTTTGTCAATTTCATGATCGTTTGATCATATCTGTAAGAATATCTTGAAAGTAACTAATTTTAGCACTTCAATTAACTAAGTCCTAACTTCTGATCATTTTTTTTCTATTAAGTCCTAAAACAAAGTAATTAGTCACATAGCCCACTAACTGATAACTCAAGGTTAGTCTAATTCAAGTGATAACCTTGTAATAGCTAGCTAAAGTCCTAATACTAGTTAAGGATAACTAATTAGGTTTAATTAACTAAAGTAAGTTATAGGATCAACTAACCCAAGTTAATAGATAACCCCCAATTAACTTTAACCTTAGGGTAATTCTATAGACTTTAAAAGGGTATTTTAGGATTTTTAGTTAAGAGAATCTTGGGTGTAACAACCCAAGAACCTTATAGAATCAACAAAAAACAGATATTTTAAGGGTAAAAACAGTAATTCTGGAAGAGGATAAGGGCTGGAATTAATAGAATGTTCTAGAAGAAGGTACAGCTGTCCAAAATGATAAGGTTTGACAGCTGTACCTGTACTATTTCAGCCTAATAGGATTAGGAATATCCTCTAAAGATGCTACCCTAAATTTCCCTATATATATACTAGGATATTCAGCCTAGAAGGGACCCTTTTGTTTTTGACACACTTTTACACTCTGAAAAGTTCTCTCTACATTTTGAAATTGTTTCCTTTGAACACTGAATATAAAAAAAATCAGAATAGTTCTTAATTCAAAAAAAAAATGTCCAAAACAAATCAATAGAAAGAATTCTGGTTTCTCTCAAGAATTCTTCAGGGTTTTCTAGTGGATTTTGTTTTCAGTTCTTGGTCTTCTTTGGTCTTGTTTCTGATTTTCTGAAATTCATCCGATTTGGTTTTGGAGCTGGGGTCAGTCTTGGGGTTGCTGTTAGTGCTGGATGATTATTCCTCCTCCTAGTTGAGCATTTCTCAGCCTGACCTTTATTTGGTTAGGATTTACTTGAATTCTTACCCTTAAAAGGTATGTAATAGCTCCCTTTTAATGAGATTCCTGATTCTGAAATTTGTCGTCTCATAGTTGTGTGTAATTTGCATTTATATTTGAAGTTCTTCGCCTTATGCTTGCCTTCTAAGACTTCTCTTCCATACTTGTTTGGTATTTCTGATTCATAATGGTTTAAACTAGGATAATCTGCAACTTTCCTTCTTATGTGCTAAATAAATGGAGTGTTATTTGGAGTTTGCCTTAATTCCTACTGATAAAATCTGCATTAGGGTAGATGAATCTAACCTTTTAAATGGTCAGATTCACCCCATAATAATGCATAAATAGTTATATAGTAGTTAGATTATCATTGCAAGAAGGTATTAAGGAAGGAATATTGACCCATAAATGGTCAGATTTAGTCCTTAAGAAATGCCTAAGAATAGTCAAGTCATTGTATGAACTTTGGCTATAATCAGTTGCAAGTTGGACGTTAAAGGTCTGATAAGCTTGCACCTCCGAAATTGAATCTGACCACCCTCATGGACAGATTCATCCTAAGAAGTATGCAAAAACGTAGATTCTGTTCCTTTAGAATCAATATCATCGCATGATTAGGATAAAGCATGACCCAATAATGGTCATGATTTATCTTACGATGTGCTTAGAATGTTTATCTGTTAAGTTACCCGTTTGGTGATTAAGAAAAATAGACGCAGGAAATACAGAAGGCTGTTGGCTCGCACTGGAGTAGCAGATATTCTTTATCATTTTTATTTTATCTATCGTTTATTAGGAAAATGTATAGTAAAAGATGGAAATGTAATAGGAAAATTCTGTATTATGTAACTATGGACTGTTGGACACTACTAAGTTAATATTCAGATGCATTTATATTGTTTATCCTACTGATCTCAACCTTTTGGAAATGGGCTAGTTTTTGTTAAACTGGCCCATCAGGGCTTGAATCAATCTGGACCCCAGGTTGTTGGGCTTGAAGGGGTCTAAAAGCCCATAAGTCTTAAGGCTATACTTTCATTTAGTAATTATAGTAATGGGGACTGTTAGTACATGATCAGAATCCAAAAAATGACTTTGTACAATCTCAGTGAAAAGATGAGTTCGTCTAAGACTCCATTTTTTAGACTCATATGATTTACCAAATTTGTTTCTTTTCATCTCTGATGAGTTTCAAAGATACAAATATAAATCTGCTAGTCAACAATGTTTCGTGTAAACTTGTATCGAAATCAGGCTCCTTGTAAATATTTACTAAGATTATGGAAAAACAATCGTTCCAGATTCAGTGACTTTCAAAATATACAAATAGGAATTTGTGATCCCAACATGTTCGATTCATTTCATATCCTTAAACTTTCTGAATTTACAACAACAATAGATGTCTAAATGCTATCGAATAAGACTCAATGCATATGAAATTAAATAACATGAATTCAGGCCATTTGAAATTGATAAAACTATTCAATCAATGACCTAATATAGTTGAAGTCAATTTGACTTTTCTTTGAATATGTGACCTGTGAATTAGTAATTTTATACCCTTCCATGTTAGCATGTTTTAATTACGTCACATAGCTTTACTCTTCTTGTAAAAATAGACTAACCCTTGGATTTGGCCAAAGGGTTAATTCAATCAAGGGGCTAAAATATGGCCATAGCCCGAAACATGTTATCTTTTAGGCTAGTGAACATCATTTTAGGCAATTCTCTAGGTAGAAGTGATATCCTTTAGTTTGAAAATTGGGTAAAATCAAATATTATTCCAAAACTACCATAACCCACACTCGGGAGTTGCAACTCATGCCCCCGACCCTCAACTACAAACATTAATAAAATGTACATAGGAACCACGGGTGCATTTCATGTGACGTATTTGCCGCGTGCTAAAAAACAACAAGTGCACGCCATCGTGACTTGTTTAATGTAAATCCATAAACGTCCTAATTGATTTTAAAAACCAAAAGGCTCATTCAAATAGAAAAATATAAGGAATAAATCGAACATCGCCTCAAATAGGAATTATAAAACCGTCACGACCATAATCTTGACTATGTAATCTACACTCGGGTGCGACAACTCATGTCCCCGTCTTCAAAACTTCAAATCTTAATAAAATCACGTGTTGCAATTACGGGTGCATTTCATGTGGCGTAATTGTAACATGTACAAAAGCAGACAAGTGCACGTCTTCGTGACTTGTTTTTTCAAGATAAATCCATAAATGTCAAAAGCGGTTAAGAATAAGGCTAAGCACACAATAGGCTAGAATACGTAAACAATTAGATAATTTAGGCCAAATATTAATAGTTAAGCGACCGTGCTAGAACCACGGAACTCGAGAATGCCTAACACCTTCTCCCGGGTTAACAGTATTCCTTACTCGGATTTCTGGTTACAGACGAATCAAAACAGAGTCAAATCTTCCTCGGTTTGGGATTTTGAAACAAAACGGTGTCCCGGAGCATCGTTAAAAATCCGGGTGGCGACTTTGAAATAATAATAAATCCCAAAAATCGAATTATGTCACTTTTATATGGCTCTGTTTTCCTAATCAAAAGATTTAAACAAATGTGCAGGATGAATACAGTTGAAAACACTCCCTTTAGGGCTGTCGAGGAAATTCCCGTGGGACTCCATATGTGGTGGAGCGACTTGGGGGAAGTTAGTAGAAATTCTGCCGTAAAAGCTTTAGGCGGAGTCACTGGCCTTCTAAAACTCAAGCCGAGGTTGGATATCGTCGAAGCTTTAGTGTCATTTTGGGACCCCTCCCACAACGTGTTCCACTTTTCAGACTTTGAGTTGACACCCACGCTAGAGGAAATAGTGGGGTATGCTGGTCTCGGTGATAATCTTAGAAGTAGGTATCCGGTGGCACCCAGGGCGGTAACTACACATAAGTTCTTGTATCTTCTGAACATTAGTCAGGACACTGAAGACTCACACCTGGCTGAAGGGTTCTGCACTTTCTATTTCCTGTACAAACGTTATGGAAATCCTCGGGGTTATGAAGCTGAAAATACTGGTCTGACTCACCACAAGAACCAGGCTAAATGGGAAGCCCGCCGGGGGTTACCTTGCGTGGTAGCATTCCTGGGCACCTTAATCTGCCCCAGAGGTGACAGACTTATAGATATCAGACTGGTAGGGATGTCGGATTTGATGATGAAGAAGAACAATGGTACTCTTATACCAATGATCTTAGCTGAGATTTACCGTGCTCTGACAATTTGCCAGTCTGGGGAGAAATTCTTTGAAGGGTGCAATCTGCTCCTACAGATTTGGATGATCGAGCACCTCTGTCACCGCCCGGGTTACATGAACTACGGCTTAACCGGTCTGAATTGTATCGAAGAACACAATACTTGGGTAGAGGGCCACAAATTTCCTGAGGGCACAGAGGCCTAACACTCACACTTGAGTTCATTGATCGCCGACCGAATCGAGTAGACTTTCGGATCGCTCCCTGTCGGCGAGGTTATCAATATGTCCGCTGAAGTGTGCTATCTTTTGTTAATGGGTCTGCGGAGTATCCAGCCATATGCCCCACATCGGGTCTTACGGCAGTTGGGTAGACAACAAGGAATTCCACATGATGAGGACCTAAGCCAACAAGCCATTGAGTTGTGTCCGAGAGCTACATTTCCGGAAAACAGGGTCCGTCAGATCTGGAACTAGTGCAGATTCTTAGAGCCACAGACGCAAGTAAGAAACTTATCTCAAGGGGAAGTAGAGACAGCCTATATTTCTTGGTATGGTAGAAGAAGCCGAGAGCACCAAGAACCAGAGCGACCTGCGAAAAGACCTCACGTGCAGCATTTTACTGAGCAAACACAAGAACACTAGGGTTGGCTAGAAAAGGAAAACAACTACCGGGCTACAATAAGTAAACTGGAGGCCCAGATCTGAGAGCTCAAATTTGAAAACACTTTACAAATGCTGCAGCCGAAGGGGAAAGAAACAGGCTGAACAAAGAAAATGAAGCCCTCCGGGCTCAAATCCAGAAAATGAGGATAGCCATGGAAAACCCCGAAAGAAGTAGAGCCGATGGAAGACTTGTCACCAGTCTCAGGCAAAAGTTGTGTAGCTATGGTGACGACCTGGACAAAGCTGAAGAAGATTTGACCCGAGTTCAAGCAAAGTTGGCAAAGAGTGAAGAAGAAAGGGCAGAATTCGTGCAAAAATTAAAGAGAAAGCATGACCAAGAAGTTCTAGGTTTGAAAGAAAGAATGGCCACTTAGGCAGAAAGGGAACAATGCTATGATATGATAGCCCAGCTGGAAGAAGAATTACGACAATGGCAAGAGCAGAGTCACAAAGACGCCCATGCTTTAGAGGCAATATCTCAATAGATCGGGCGTCTACTTTAGGAAAAATGTATCATCAGGCAAATCGTCCGGGAGATAGCTGATTACATTGTCACCAAATGCCAGGAATGCGAAGATATGACTCGGACCACCTTCTTCTCAGCGGTTATGATCTTCGTCCATAAGATAATGGACGACCTCTACCGCCTCCAACAAGATATAGCACGCAGGCCCATGGCAAGGCCGAATGATGCCCCACGGGTCCCTGAAGCAATGGAAGCACTGATGTATTTTTTATATTTCTCGAGTCTGAATTTTATTTTCCTGCTGTAGTCCTGTCTAAGTCCACTGTAGTTTTTACATTTCCAAGAAAGTATGTCTTAAGTCTTTTGTAGTTTTTAAAATTTCAAAAAGTGTACTGAAGTTTCTTATGAAGTTGAAAGTTTCTTATCTAATGAATGAAAGTCTCGAAAAATGTTTATTACCTTCCTTCGGATTTATCCCTTGAACTACGTAATGATCTGATTCACGCGGCACCGTGATACGTAGGAAATCCACATATGATTCGAGCATAATCTTAAGAAAGGAAAGTGAGTGAGAAATAAAAGAGCAAAAAATAGTATAATGAAAGAAAGAAAAGAGTAATAAAATGATAGAGAAAAACAAAAGGTGAAAATAGAATTAAAAAAAGGGGGAAAGTTCAAATTCGAGAAAATAAAGCCGGGATGAGACACACATTTGTTTCAAAACATATAGAAAGCGTTCAATTTCCTAGGTGCATTGCATACCCCAAACATGCGATTCCCTATGTGATAAATATTTCAACCTAACGTTTTGTTGGTTCACTCTTAAAGGTATTTTTCTAAGGTGGTTGGTTTTTGCGGTAACCTGGCTTCCCATTCTTACTTCACTAGATCAAACGGAAGCATAGAAATGACATCCGAAAGTCACTTATCAATCGTCAACTCTTCTGTGGAGGACCCGAATCGAGTCATCCCAACATCTGAATTAGCCACAGCTGCAGAGAACATGATTCTGCGTTGCCGCATGCTGGAAATGTGGGACGCATGGTCCAATGGTAGGGAACCTCCCAGTTCTATCCCGGGTTTCCCCGAGATAATCCCCAAGACAGGCGGAACTTCCTACATCCCTATAAGTTACCCAGCCACGCCACTCGGATACCCAACTATCTCGGCTCACTTTGCCGGAAGGCCTTCTAAGGTTCGCCCCCAGGTCCTGTTTTCTGGTGCATCTTCCAACATCTTCATTGTACCACCGAGCTCTGCCATGGCTCCACCAACTATCACCGGGCCAAGCTTTGATCCACCATCATTTACATTCCAAACGCCATCATTTCTGGGCACCACTCATGTCACTCCCGATTCATACCCCCAACAACCTCAGTATGAAGTTACTTTGGGACGAGATAAGAAAAGCCACGAGCACGAAGAAATGGCTCGGAAAATGAAGAGTATCGAGCAGAGCCTCAAGAACATACATGGGTTGAGCGGGCAGTAAAGCGTCTCCTATGCCGATTTGTGCATGTTCCCGCACGTCCATTTGCCTCTCGGGTTTAAAACCCCCAAGTTTGAAAAATATGATAGACATGGGGACCCCATAGCTCATATGAAAAGGTATTGCAACCAACTCTGAGGAGCAGGTGGGAAAGAGGAACTTCTCATGGCATATTTCAGAGAGAGCTTAATAGGGATTGCATCAGAATGGTACATGGACCAGGATATATCCCACTGGAACGTATGGGATGACCTAGCCCGGGACTTTGTTCGATAATTCCAATACAACGTGGATATCGCTCCCGATAGAAACTCTCTATCCAACCTTAAAAAGAAGTCCTCAGAAAGTTTCAGAGAGTACGCTATTAAGTGGCGCGAGCAGGCTTCCAGGGTCAAACCTCCGATGGATGAGGTCGAAATGGTCAGTGTTTTTCTACAAGCACAGGAAGCTGATTACTTCCAAAATATGATGTCCGCCATGGGCAAACCATTTGAGGAAGCAATCAAAATTGGAGAAATGGTTGAGAATGGTATAAAGTTGGTTCTGATGGGGCTTCTGCAGTCCGTACCTTCGAACAGGCAAAATCCACAATCGCCATCATACAGGCGAGGTACCAACTGTAACTATCATTCCGGAGTGAAGGTGCATGACACGGAGGAGTGCTGGACCCTCAAACGAGCCATGGAGAACTTTATAGAACAAAAGAAAGTGGTGTTAAGGGACGAAGAAGCTCCCAATGTGACGAACAATCCATTGCCCACCCACAATGATGGGCCCATTATCGACATGATTTGCAAGGACCAAGATTTTGATCCAGCTTTAAAAGCTATCATTGCCATCGCAGATGCAGAGAAAAAGCCCAAGGAGGCACCCAAGCCAGCCAAGGAAATAAAGAAGAGTAATCCCGTCCCTCAATCCACGAGGAAGGCTGAAGCCAAGACAAAGATAGGATCTTCTAATGACGCTGTTCTTTAAGTCCCCAGGGCACCCAAGAAGGAGCAAGGCATGTTAAGTCCGCCCATAAGGCTACAATTCAACAGAGTCATGATGAACGGCCCGACAATGTATGTACCAAAGGGGACGTACGTGGCGCGGGGGCAAATAATTTCACCAAGACTGAATGAGCCCGTGGTTATTAGCCGCGCGTTGCAAACTCCCGTGAAGGATACTACTGACGTCCCTTGGAACTACAACAAGACGTTAGTAACATACAAAGGGAAAGAGATCAAAGGGGAAGCAATTGAAGCAAATTCCTCTGAAAAATACCTCAATCTAAAAGAGCTGGCAAAAAACAAACGCTTCCCTCTTAAAAGACCTATCACCGCCGAAGAGGCTGAAGAGTTCTTTAAGAAGATGAACATGACTGAATACGCCACAATTGAAGAACTCAGGAAAACTCCTGACCAAGTCTCACTCTTATCTCTGCTGATGGGCTCAAACGAGCATCAGAAAATACTCTTGAAAACGCTGAATGAAGCGTATGTGCCAGCGGAGACCTCAATCGAACAATTAGAAAGAATGGCCGAGCACTTCTTTGAAGTAAACAAAATTTATTTCAGCCGGAATGATTTACTGTCACGCCCCAAAACCAAGGGACACGACCGGCACTCGACCAGGTAGCCCCAGTCAAGCGGACCTGGATTCCTTTTTCCCTCCCACGTATTACCCCGAAGTTTCCGATGTACATTATTCAATTATAATTAAGATGCATTCTAAATGTCCGAAATTATAGCATAGAATTCTGTCATTTCCAACATGTGATACAATACTTACAAAATATACAGAACACACAGTTTTACTTTACGTGGTCTACAAATCATACTGCCCAAAATACATAAGTACATAACCCACATTTCCTGTCTACGGAGCCTCTAAGAGTACGAAGGAGTTATACATAAAACACTTGCCGGTAACAAGGCTCCGGTTATACCTTACACGAATACCAAATAAGAATCCGAAAGAAAAAGTGTCATGAACCACACTGGGCCCCGAGAGGAGAGGGGCTCACCAAAATAGCTGATAGGACGAAGAAGAGGCACTACTGTCGGTGTGCTGGAGTACCTGATATAGAACCACCTACAATCATCACAAGAATGTAGCGCCCCCGGCAAAAGGGACGTCAGTACATTTGAATTGTACTGGTATGTATGAACAAACTTTACTCTAAGTAAACTCAATAATGCACAGG
>MDKH01167798.1:0-17028 GCA_005239495.1 Nicotiana undulata
AACAAAATTTCTGAATATTTTCAAGACAAGTAAGATGCACATAGGAAAGAATCACATTTGTTTGTTTTTTTGTCGTTATTTACCTTAGAGATAGGGTTTCTAAGTAATGATGAGATGCTAAAAAAAATACATATATGGATCCTAGGGAACATGATATCTAATGCATGGCATGCTTGGCATATATTATACCAAATCATGGCTGCTATTGCGCACAGAAGAAAAGTAGACCTATGAGCATGATTTCTACCCTTGACTATACTACCGCATACATAGTACCCACCCTTTTTCACTATCCAACCCCAGAGTTGTTTTACAATTAATTATTACATGCCATCGGATATGAATTACATACCTAAAATAAAAGAAAATAAGAAGTTAACTTTAGGGAGCCTATAGTATAGGCCCAGATCTCCATGTCCTCAATGGCAAGATATTTCACATCCTTTCTCATAATCCGAGTGTGTCAGAGTTCCCTAAAGACCTCAAGGGATCTCTGGCAGTGCTCGCACCCAGATTTCATTGCCAAGGTAGAGTAAGTGCAGTGTGGAATGGCCAGCATTAGTGTGTCAAAGTTCAGAGGGAGCTCAGGGAGTCCCAAAGCAATGCTCACACACAGGGGGCAGAACTTAAGGGGTCTAAGAGTTGAGTGAGAGTGCTTGACATAGTTTTGAAAGAAGGTTGAGTAGGAAACAATTTTGAAAAAAGAAGGTTTGATTAAAATGATTTCATAACAAAAGTTTAACTGAGGAAACAATTTGAAAGAGCATAAACACCAACCTCGGGACCAAACATGTTCAGCATCACACAAAGGACAAAGAAAAGTCCAGTAACCACAAGCAGAGGTGATGGGGTTTGAGGGACAAATACAGAGCATGTGAGGGCAAGCATGTAGCAGGCAGAAATATGCATAGGTATACAATCAAAAGTTCCTACGCGGTTCAGGGAACTGGGGATACAATAGGGTATACGATTAAACTAACATAACAATATCAAATAGTTTAAGACAGTAGAGTACACCCTAATTAAACTAATGTACCAAACATAGGCCTGGAGATTCAAATAAAGACATGTTTCAGGTACACAAAGACATGTTGGTTACTAAAGCATAACTTGACATGCTAGATGGAATCCAGGACGTTAGTTACATGTTGAAAAACAAAATAGTAAATAGAAGCATATCAGAAACACAATGAATTGCAACAGTAATAGAAACATGTTGGTTTGAGAACTTAAATTTGAATTAGTACATACAAGTGAAGTGAAGGCAGTAATTCAAAGTAAGAAGTAAGAGATGCGCAATAGTTAGCCTTAGCTTGTAGCCGACTAACTTAGAGTAATAGCAAGTAGCACATAAGAGAGAATAGAGTGTTTTAGTTGTGAGAGAGAGTTATTGAACCAGATTAGTTCGTGTCCCCTAATGAGAGAAGAGTATACAATATATATAATTTTGAAAGTTGGGTGAAATGTAAGGTAAAAATCAAAATCAATCAACAATTATGGAACTTGGTATCAATCAGAGTGAAATCAGCCCATGTACTCCCATAATTAAGGGAGTTATTCAAACGGTAAGTAACAAATAAGGAAAGAGACCATATATAGCTTAAAGGAATATTCAAACAGTGCAAGTATAGATCAGGTAACTAGGCTAGGTTCATCAGATTCCAATTAAGGAAATAGGAACCAATTAACAGTAAGTTAATCATGTAACAAGGTAAGAAATAAACTAGAGGTCGGAAATTAGTAAGAATATCCCCATAGGAAATCAGTAAAGGTTTTCAATCACAAGGAATCAGGGATTCAAATAATAGAAAATAATACCAATTACTATAGACTTCTATGCATGAACGGAATGAACACAATATAAGCAAAAGAGATAAGTGAGGAACCCTGACAAAGTAAAATTGCAGAGAATCAGGGATTCGAATAGGAATAACATCAATTAAAGGAAATTAGCAGGAATTAAATAGATAATAGGCAAGAAGTCAGAAATCATAGTTGTGAAGTCCTACGAAATTAGGGATTCACATGAATCACAGAGTGAACAGTAATGTAAGCGGAAAAGCAAGAAAAATCAGAGACATAGATGAACAACATAGGGTAAAATATCAGAGAATCATAAAGATCATGAGATGCCAACACTTATTATCAAAGACAAAATCAGGAACTTAGGGTTTAAGACTAGAAATTAGGGGTTTCAACACAACAACGCAGATAAGATAGAGAAACTTAAATAAACCATTAAAACACAGTAGAGACCTTAGGATAATACTGAAAAGTCATAGAAAAATCGTTTAAAAGGGGTCATGAAACCCTAGTTTGAAAACGAAGAGCCAATTTAGAGAAAATCGGAGAATCTTTGAGAAAAACAACTGAATAGCTCAGAATTTACGAAGATCTATCATAGATCTAAAATAATCGGAAAGTTTTAGGAGTTAGGGTTTCAAAGAGAACCCAGGAAAGATAAGAAAACCTTAAAATATTACTGGTTTTAGCCGGAAAGTCATAGATCTTACTCGAACGGTCATAGATGGCCGGAAAATGGCATGAGAGGATTCTCAGGGGTTGCAGAAGGGATGGGTGTGACATAACCAGCAGCCTTTAGCTTCTCATATAGCTGGTTGATAGGTTCGGCGATGGCGGTATATTGTTTTGGAGGTTGGCGTGCAGGAGGTGATTGATAATGGGATGGCTGAGAGTTATAGGTGTGGTAAACAGGAGCGGGTTGGGAGTATCTGGGTGAAGTAGGTTGATATGTAGGTGGTGGACATGATTTATAAGATGGTGGTAGATCTTGGTATGAGGGTGAGGGTGCTTGGTAATTTAGGGTTGGTTGATATGTGAGTGGAGGTGTTGGGTAAGTTTGGTATTTTAGGGGATATTTGGTTCTCTATGCAACCATCACGTCTCCCACGTCCCTTTTCTTGGACACACCACCAGACTGTAAAGCCTTATTCGTAGCTTACAAGGCTTCGAAATTTGTGACCATACCACTTTTAATACCTTCTTCAATCCTTTCGCCCAATTTGATGATGTCGGAGAACTTGTAGTTCTCAATCATCATCAACCGTTCATAGTATTGCGGGTCCTGAGCCTGGACAAAGAACTTGTTCATTTGCTCCACCTCTAAGGCGGGTCTGACCTTAGCAGCTTCGGACCTCCAGCGAGTAGCATACTCGCGAAATGTCTCCATGGGCTTCTTCTTAAAATTTTGGATGTAGAACACATATGGTGCGTTCTCTGTATTAAATCTGAACCTGTCCATGAAGTCAGATGCCATGCTCACCCAGTTTGACCACTTCTTGGGATCTTGGCTAATGTACCAAGACAAGGCATCTCCCTTCAAGCTCGTCATGAACAGCTTCATGCAGATCCTTTCATTTTTCCCTACTCCAACCAGCTTGTCACAATAGGTCCTCAGTTGGACCCTTGGATCACTTGTACCATCAAACATTTCGAACTTAGGAGGTTTGTACCCCTCAGGCAGTTCGACATCAGGTTGTATGCAGAGGTCCTCATAGTTCAGCCCTTCGACTCCCCTACTTCCCTCAATGCCTTGAACCCGACTGGTCAGCTTCTTAAGTTCCTCGGCTAAGTTTCTGATAACCTCGGCCAAGTTCCTGATAAGAAGATCCTTTTCATCAAACTCAGGTGTGTATGAGATAGGTGGAGTGGAGTGTGGCATGGTCTTAACATAGATAGGATTGTTATGGTGGCTTGGAGAATGGGTGTAGATATGGTCGTTTGTGGAGTTCTGAGGTTTTGGGATAAGTAGTGGAGTGTTATTTGGGGTATGGCAGGTGTTAGATTGGTTATTTGGTGGAGTAGCGTGATGGTGAGGTGCAGGATGATTCTGCTATTTTGGGATATTTTGAGGAGGTGTAGGATTTTGAGCGTTGGGGAGGTTGACGTCTGGGATGCTGAGGGTGAATGACAGGTTTGCCAAATTTCGAACGTGATCAAGCTCTTCTTAGAACTTCAACAACTTCTGTTAAAGATGTGACATATTCTCGTTTGGAACCTGAATACCCTAGCCATCAGTGACCTCTATCCGTTCAATCGTGTTTTCCTTTTTGATGTTGCTTGAATCTTCCATTTTCTTGTTGCCTTTGCCTTTAGGAGGACTAGGCGGAGGAGTGGGTGGAGGGCCCCTGGATCTTGTGAGATAAGATGATGATGCCAGAGTGCACGAACTAACCTTTGGGGAGGGGAATAAAAGAAAGAAAACAAAAGCAAAAAAACAAAAGGTAGTCAAATTAGCGAGGATTATGAAAAAGTATTGCAGTATTTAAACACATAGTACGTGAATGTAAAGCGCGTCCTAATTTGGGAACCTCTTTGTGGCTAAGGTAGGCCTAGCGACAAATAGATTTGGAGAACTTAAAGTGCTAAATGCCTCATTTCATTGATAAAAAATAGATGAATTCCAAAATGACACTAAATAAACAAGAAATAAAGGTCACTAATGGCCATTGGCCTTATTACATTAATAAAGTGAAAAAGTAAACTCCTATCTACTTGGTCCCAGGAGGGCCTTCCCCAGACTCGGAATTTTTGGCTCCCTCGAACAGATTGCCCAGCTCATGAAGTCCTAGCAGTAGGTACGCTCTGGCTAGATGTCCACCTTCGGTCCCTTCAGCCTTTTGACAATCCTCAACCCTCTTGATGAATTTGCCTTCCAGCTTGACTATGCCTCGCTCTATGTACCCTAGCCTTTTTTTGCTACTGATGGCCATGTCTTTCCATTTCTCAATTAGGTTCGTGTTGGACTCATGTATTTCTCGGTGCTTTCTCTCGCATTCACGGATACTTTTGCGCAACTGGTTGTATTTGACCTGCGCCTCGGCCTTTTCATCTATAATCGTGTGGCCTCGAACGAACCCTGGCTCGCCCAGACCATCCCAATTGTCTTCCAACCATCCCGAATAAAAAGGGGAGCAACAGGCGTGATATCTGTCTGGCTCAATGGAGTCTTTCTCCATTATGATCTTGCAGTGCCACATGTCTTGGGCTTGGCGATTGTGAGAAGTGTCATCATTTTGGATGTCAGCTCGGAAATGGCTCATCTCGTCGACCCTTAGTATGACTTGCTTCCTACCTGCTTTTCTCATAACTCGGAGAGGGACGTAAGGATAAGTTCCTCTTAGACCAATCAGTATCAAGAATGGTGCATCTCTGGACCGGGCGATGAACTTTTCTATTGGAAACCATTCGAACATCCATTGGACATGCTCTTCAGTCAGATTATCAAAGAGCTCAACCCATTCTTTGGCATTCTCAGGTTGAGCAAACATGTCAGGGATGTAGGTAATTCACTTTGGATGGTGGAAAGCGATGTGGTCATTCCACGCCCTTCGTTGAATCTCTTGTCTGTATTGGCCTTTTTGGAGATGTTCCAAAAGCCAAAGTTGTAGTAATAATTGCAACCCTTGAAGTGTTTTGCTCCTCTTTGGCACTTCTCTAAGGCTCGGTATATGTCTGAAATGGTCATGAGCACGATGCTAAGGTTTTTCCCACCAATTCCCTCCATTAGTGACTTGGTTACCATAGCCAACCTAGTATGGATTCTTTCTTTCTTCATTGGAAATACGAGTAGACCTAGGAAGCAAAACATGAAGACGAAAATACCCTGCGGTGGATGTGTCCCAAGGATGTGATGGCAAATTCATCATGGAAGGTACGATATGATTTGCTATGGTCGTACCTTTCATACAGGTGGTCAAAAGGAATGTACGATTCTTTCAGGCATCCCAATTCTGCGTTCTTCTTTAGTCCCATCATTATTAAGAAACCCTTGCCTGTGCAGTTCTCAGGCATTAGCAAACCCGGAGTTTCCCAAGCTAGACCGGCCAATCCTCCTATTTGCTCTAACAAAGGTGTAATTTCGATGTCCCCAAAGTGGAAGACGACCCTTTCATAGTCACATAATAGAGTAAAAGCCTCTCTCATCATGTTGTTAGGCTGGATATCCAAGAGGGATGGTAGATTACCCAGATATTTCTTGACGATGGTTTTGTCACCAAAATGCAGATCTTCCCACCATCTTAGTAATTTTTGGTGGATATTGGTGACCATGCCGAACCTGGGGACTTCGTGCCTCATATTTCTGCAAGGTAAACAAGGTTAGGCCCTTACCCCCACCAGACTCGACTATTTAACATCAACAATTAGCATGAAGCATTTAATTCTCCAAATAAATGCACAGAACGTGGTGATGTCCGTTTGGGTTGATGGAAACCCAGTGGACTTTTGGACAAGGCTATCTTAAAGGCTATTGTGCGGAAAACACGTTAGCCTGGCTAGGTTTGACCATGATGCATGCAACAGGAGAATGGAGTAAGGTTTTCTATGGGGTTTTGGACTGGTACCCTTGAGCGGACAACTCAAGGGGGAAAGGCACGGAACCGTCGACTGCACCGCTGATCGACTAGTTTTACGGCAAATAAACCTTTCCAAATTTAAGGGGTAATGATATAGGAAGGGAGCAACCTCTCATCAAGTGTTGCTATAGGATTTTGTTTGGCACGAGTGGAGTATGAATGTTGGATCATGAATAATGCAATAAACAGTAAACACGTTGTTGAACCAAGTCACTGCATGGTTTTGAAGATTGACAAATGTCTACCTAGCTGAACCAGGTCCATCAGGGAAAACATACTTGAACAGACCCATTGGAATAAGAACCGTCTATGCACAAGAGATGAACATGATTGTGAATTATCCATGAACTAAGAGGTTGTCTCCTAAAGCGAAAAGGTTGCAAATTGATAAGAGGTTAGAGTACGAGTTCAGCGAGGACATAAACATAAGGAGGAAGTTGAGATAAATACAAACTCTTCCATCAAGGAAGAGTTGCATTAGAATTGAACAACATATCTCAACAACTGACTCTATAAACTGTTGAAGAATTCATGCTGAAGATTTCACGCACAAAGATAGAAGTGAAACAAGAATTGAAAGAAAAATTCCCAGAGCTATTTTGCAAGCAGAATCCTTGTGCGACAAAAAGCTACATGAACTAGCTAGAAGAACCAGTTCCATCTGTTTGTCTTTTGAGTCTAGTTAGTTGTAGTAGGAGATTTAATATTGTATCTTTCAGCTTTATCTAAAAGAAAATTGTAATAGGTACACACTGTTTAAGTTAGAGTTAACTTGAAGTTGTCGCAATTAGCTAGAGTCTAGATTGCCACAAAAGGATTAAAGTTCGTCCTTAGGTTTACAAAAGAGTTTATTTTGTAAATGATGTTTGGCTCATTGTCATAGTGAAGAGTTTGGGAAAATCCTACTCGGAAGTAGGTCGTGGTTGTTTTTAACCTTTTGAGCCAGGTGTTTTCCACGTAAAATTGATGTGTTCTTTAATTCTGCAATTACTTTTTCGCAAACAGTAGAAGTTGGAACACCAAGAAAAACCAGGTTCTTCTGTAAAGACATCACTCGAAAATTGGACACCACACAAATCACCCTCCCCCCCACCCCCGCCCCTCTTGTGTGGTATTGAAATATAAAACATCAATTGGTATCAAAGCAGGTTATCCTTAAAAAGGCTAACACCTTGGAAAAGATCAAAATGAGTGTTCCACCTGGAAACTGGGAGGGTCAATCAACTGCAAGACCACAACTCTTCAATGGCCAGTACTACTCCTGGTGGAAGAACAAGATGAAGCACCACCTGATTGGAGAAGACTATGAAATGTGGGACATAGTCACTGATGGTTCTCTAGCCACCATGAAGAAGACTGCTGAAGGTGTAGATGTACCAAAAACTAGAGCTGATTGCACTGCTGAGGATCTGAAGAAATGGGAGAAGAATGCTAAGGCCAAAAAGTTGCTAGTATGTGGACTAGGTCCAGACGAGTACAACAGGATCAAAAGTTGCACTTCTTCCAAAGAAATTTGGGATACCTTGAAAGTAGCCCATGAAGGAACACCTCAAGTGAAAAGATCGAGAGGTACTCTACTATACTCTCATTATGAAAATTTCACTATGAAACAAGGAGAGACAATCCAAGAGATGTACACAAGGTTCACAACATTGATAAATGAACTTAAGTCTCTTGGTAGAGTCATTCTTGAAGAGGACAGGGTAGAGAAGATCCTGACAAGGGTCTTGCCAATTTCCTGGAAAATTAAGATCATTGCTATCCAGGAATCAAAAAATATGGCAACCCTCAGATTGGACGAGCTAATTGGAAACCTTACTGCTTATGAACTCAGAAGGCAGAAAATGAAAATAGATGCTCCAAAGAAGGAGAGGAGGATGATGAGATGGCCATGATTACCAAATAATTCAGAAAGATCCTCATAAGGAAGAAGGGCATCTCTAGAGGAGGAAATTACAACAAAGCAAAAGCTCCAGAAAGGCCAACCAACGGATGCTACAAGTGTGGGAAGACTGGCCACCTTATCAAGAACTGTCCTCAGTGGGAAGTGGAATGGAAAAATGAGAGATTTGAAAGAAGGAACATGAAGAAGGAACTGGTCCAACCCAAGAAAACCACAACAAAATCTATGGTTTCTGCTTGGGGGGAAAGTTTAGATGAAAAATCAGAAGATGGTGAGAATGAAGGTCAGGCGCTCATGGCAACTGCAGAATCTGATGAGGAATCATATGAAGAACCAAAGGTAAGTATCTCTCATCTTAAAAACAAAATAAAGTTCCTATCTAAGGAAAAGCTCTCTGAGTTGCTACTTGATTTCATGGATGATTCCAAAGAAACAACCAAAGACAAAGAACAACTCTCTAAGGAATGTGCAATGCTAAAGGCAAAATGCATGAACCTAGAAATCAGAGTAAGTGAACCTAAAAAGAAAAACACTACCCTGATGAACCAGGTTCATCCACTTGAAACTGAGATTCTATAGCTAAAATCTGAAAACTTAAAATTAAAGCTAGGATCCAATAAAAAGATTGTTGATCATTCTCATATCATGTTAGAAGAAAATGTGGGAAAACTAAAAGATAAGATGTATGCCAAGGATGAACAGATAAGGACACTTAAGGAAGAACTTGGTAAAGTCAAACATGAGTTAGATCGAACATGTAAATGGAATAAATCCTCTGATGCCTTGACATGGCTTCAAGAGAATCATAGTACCAACCGGAGAGGGCTTGGCTCTGGGAGTCAATTGCCAAAGTGGGATCCCAAAAGCAAGTATCTCACTCTCCCTGAGAATAAAATCTGCACCCACTGTGGTAAGACTGGCCACTACAAAATTGAGTGTCCTGCAAAAGATAAGGCCAGTCGAAGAAATGAGAGTCTTGTTAAAAAGAAAAACTGGTTACCAAATTGGGCCAGAAAAAACTTGATTCATCCATTCTCTCATAGAAAAGGACCCAAACTCGTTTGGGTTCTTAGAACTAACCCCTGATTTCTTTTTGTAGGTTCAAGTGAGAAGAAACATCTAAATTTGGCATTTGGACCGTGGCTCAAAACATGTGACAGGGAACAAGGAACAGTTCCTTTCACTTGAAAACCTCAAAGGAGGAAATGTCTTCTTTGGAAATGGAAAGAAAGGTGAAATTATAGGGGTTGGTAAGGTAGGTAAGGATGACACACGTTCCATTGAACATGTGTACTTGATAGATGGCTTGAAATATATCCTGATCAGTGTGTCACAATTGTGTGATAGAGGTAACCTTGTTTCTTTTACTTCCACAAAATGTCTTGTGATCAACCTGCTTACCGACAAAATTGTTTTGCAGGGAAAAAGAATGAATAAAATCTATGTCATAGACTTTTCCACACAGCGTGAAAATGAACATACTTGCTTAAGTGTGTTGGACAGTGATCCCCTCCTTTGGAACAAAAGACTTGGTCACGCGAGTCTGAATCAGCTTAACAAATTAGTCTCTAAGGAATTAGTGGTAGGTCTTCCTAACATTAAGTTCAAGGAAGACAATGTCTGTGAGGCATGTGCAAGGGGGAAGCAGGTACGATCCTCATTCAAAAGTAAGAAAATGGTCAGTACCACCAGGACGTTGGAATTGGTTCATATGGACCTATGTGGTCCTATGAGAACTCTGAGTAGAGGTGGTAAGAAATATGTAATGGTGCTAGTTTATGACTATTCAAGGTTCACTTGGACCTTATTTCTGAATTCTAAACATGAAGCTTTTGATAAGTTCACTTCATTTGTCAGAAAAACTCAAAATCAGTTAGGAAATCAACTAGCATCCATAAGATCTAATTATGGTACTGAATTTGGAATGCAAAGTTTGCTCAGTTCTATGCTGAACATGGTATCAATCACAACGTTTTTGCCCCTAGAACCCCACAGCAAAATGGGGTTGTTGAAAGAAAGAATAGAACTCTAGAAGACATGGAGAGAACCATGCTTCTTTTTAGCAAACTACACCACAGCTTCTGGGCAGAAGCAATAAACACTACATGCTACATAATAAATAGATGCATGACCAGGCCAGTGGTAGAGAAAACTCATTATGAATTACTTAAAGGGAGAAAGCCCAACATATCCCACCTTAGGGCTTTCGGATGCAAGTGCTTTGTGCACAATAATGGCAAAGATTCCCTAGGTAAATTTGATCCCAGAAGTGATGAGGGAGTATTCTTGGGATATTCATCACACAGCAAAGCCTATAAAGTGTATAATAAAAGAACTAAGTGTGTAGAAGAGAGTGTACATGTTGTCTTTGATGAAACTAACACTCTTTTTGAGAGACAGGAACCAGAAGATGAGGAGCTTGGACTGGTGAGGAGTAGTGAACACATTGAAGCAAATATGGAAGATGGAACAGGTGACGGACCAGGTCCAACTACCCCAAGAAACATGACAGGGGGGACTCAACATGTGAATCTTGGCCCTGATCCTGTTCCACAAAAACAAGACACCATGGAACTATCTAGAAGTGAACAGTTGGTGCTCAAACCACATAGATATCAGATCTCTCACCCTCTTGAGAACATCATAATAGATTTGGCATCTGTAATCAAAACAAGATCCTCCTTGAAAAATCTCTGTGTGTTTGATGCCTTTCTATCCTTGATTGAACCAAAGAACATTGGTGAAGCCCTGCAAGATGCTGATTGGGTAAATGCCATGCAAGAAGAGCTGAATCAATTTGAAAGAAGTCAAGTTTGGCACTTGGTACCCAGACCACTAGGCAGATCAGTGATTGGAACAATGTGGGTCTTCAGGAACAAGATCGATGAGGATGGAACTGTTACAAGAAATAAGGCTAGACTGGTTGTCCAAGGATATAGTCAAGAAGAGGGAATTGACTATGATGAGACCTTTTCCCCTGTGGCAAGACTGGAGGCAATCATACTTCTTGTAGCATTTACTGCACACATGGAATTCACTCTCCATCAGATGGATCTTAAGAGTTCCTTCCTCAATGGCTATCTGAAGGAAGATGTATTTGTCAAACAACTTCCAGGTTTTGAAAGCAAGGAGTCACCTGACCATGTATAGAAACTTGACAAGGCTCTTTATTGTCTCAAACAAGCACCTAGATCATGGTACGAGCGACTATAAAAGTTCCTGCTAGAACATGGGTACAAACGGGGCAAAATTGACAGTACCTTGTTCTTAAAGGAAAAAGGTAAGGATCTCCTCATTGTGCAAATATACGTGGATGATATCATATTTGGGGCAACCTCTGAAAAATTGAGTAAGGAATTTGCTATACTTATGGGGAGTGAGTTTGAGATGAGTATGATGGGTGAGCTAAACTTCTTCTTTGTCTTTCAAATCAAGAAAAACTCAAATGGAACAATGATCCATCAACAAAAGTATGTGAAAGAATTGCTCAAGAAATTTAAAATGGAAGACTTAAAGGAAATAGAAACCCCCATAGCCACAACCACAAAATTAGATATGGATGAACCTGGTTCATCCGTTGATCAAAATCTATAGAGAGGGATGATTGGGTCTCTATTATATCTCACTGCCACCAGACCTGATATTGTGTTCAGGGTAGGACTGTGTGCTAGGTTTCAGGCAAATCCAAAAGTGTCCACCTAACTACAGTGAAGAGAATTTTGAGATATCTAAAAGGCACTACTGATTCATGCCTTTGGTATCCTAAAAGTAGTAATTTTGACCTTGTAGGATATGCTGATGCTGATTATGCAGGTTTTCTGGTTGACAGGAAAAGTACTTCAGGCATGGTTCACTTTTTGGGATCCTACCTTGTGTCTTGGGCCACAAAGAAACAAAACTCAGTAGCCTTGTCTTTTGCCGAGGCTGAATATGTGGCTGCAGCCTCATGTTGTGCTCAGTTGCTATGGATCAAGAAACAACTCATAGATTTTGATATAGATGTTGGATGCATTCCTATTTTCTGTGACAACACTAGTGCAATTAGTATGACAAAGAACTCGGTTCATCATAAAAGAACCAAACACATAGATGTTAGACACCACTTCCTTAGGGATAACTATGAAAAGGGAATGATATCAATTGAATTTTGTGCTACTGACAAGAAAATTGCAGATATCTTTGCTAAAGCACTGAGTAGGGAGAATTTTGAGAGAAACCGGCTTGAATTAGGGATGATTAAGATCACCTAATTGAAAAACAAAAATGAAAAAAAAATTGATAACTGAAAAAAAAAATTGGCTAGAAACACTAAAATAGATAATTAACCAGACTAATCATTACTCAGTAACATGACTTTATTTCCATACTCTCGTGCCATGTATTAATATGATTCCCTGGTTACTAATGATATTTTTCTATCTTAGTAAACTGAGGCAATTTTAAGATTTTAACATGATGAACCTGGTTCATCGCTGCTGGTTAATCTGACTGACAAGGTACGTGCTCATCTCCATACACTTATTGAAATAATTATAGTCACACCTGAACAGGACTCTATCTATATTTGGTTCAATTCGAATTCTTAGTACTTATCCTAAAGTGAACAAGTTTCAAGGAGTCCCATCATATCTTAATTCGCCAAGATTTAGGGGTTAATAACCGTCTAATCAATGATACTCCTACATCGATTAGATTCCCACTTGGTTAAATTTCTGCCCGTTGTACACTTAATAGCCACATCTTTAAAAGGCCATTATTACCTCCCCTCTTCATAACATAACCGTCGAACCAAGTTCATCTTCCATCTCATATCAAAAACTGATCATTGTTCATCTCTCCCTAAACTCTCATAAAAATGTCTTCACAACCAGCTGTTTCATCTTCCTTCTCAACCCATGATTGTGAGGACGGTGATTCTAGTACTAATTCTCCATCAGTATACAGTTCACATTCTCCAGTCATATCTTCAACCCCCCAAAACCCTCCAGTTCTTGAACCTACTCCTGAACCTACACCTAACCTTACTCCAGCCTCCAGGGCACGTAGAGTGAAAGTTTTGGCCAGGAAATCTCTTGCTTCTGGTTCTCGTGCCAAATTCTTGGAAGAAATACTTCAAGCTAGCAAGGTCCAAGATTCTGAATACTCCCGTGAATCCTTTAAATCTGCTAATGAGGATGCAACAGCTGGTTCATCTGACACTAAAGAAGGTAATTTTGAAGTTGGGTCTGCAACCGTTACTTCTGAAAACAAGTTTGTTTTGGTTGGGTCAATTGTTGATGTAGAAGTGCCGGATAGGCAGAGAAAACTGGGGAAAAATAAAAATCATGAGAGAGAGGAAGAAGGAAGCTCTGTAAGGGGATCTGGGGAAGACGGTGCCACTTTGGCTATTTGTGGCCCCGCTCCTGTAATTGATGAAGAAGGAGTCACTGATTTAGGGGGAAGCGTGTCTGAGGAGGCAGCAGCAGGTTTGGAAAGCCTTCAAAAGTCAATAGATGAACCTGGTTCCTCTATTGAAGAGACGTTGGCTGAGATGCTGAGGAAATTGGGGGAGTCCTACAATCCCAAGAAGAAAAGAACTCCAAAGTCAAAGAAGGCTACTAACCCAGTTCCACCAAAGAAAAGGAAAGCTCTGGTATCTGCTGATGCTCCTGCTTCAAAGGTTCGTGCGACTAGAAGTGTTGTTCGACAAGGAGAAGAAGAGTTGGAAAGGGCTCTGAGAGAGAGAAAAAAGAAGAACGCTGCCAAGGGAAAGGCAAAGATTGGAGAGCCTATTGAGGCTGTTACTATTGATGATGATGCGATGGACATGGCATGAGGAGCAGCCTGCTCCAGTTGTAGTAGAGACACCTAAACCCAAGAAGGCTAAGGCTTCTTCCAAGAAGTTAGCTTCTGTGTCTGCCACACCCTCAACAACAGCAAAAAGGACCATGTCTAAGGTCAATAAAGTGAGGTTTGTTGAAGAAGAAGAAGAATGGAGTGGAGGAGAGGAGGAGATGTTTGGTGAGCAATCTGACAAATTCACCATGTTTGGAAAGCGTACTATTCCTAAGGGAAAACTGATTAGAGATCTTGAGGAATCAAGGATGATCTTCCTGATGAATTTATCTGGAGGTGCAAGGGTGGAAGTACATGGTTCTTCACCTTGAAGGCAGGCTGGAAAGGAAGGAGTTGGTTGATTTTATGGCTAACGCAATTATCAAGGATGGCAGGGTAACTTCCACAGTTTAAGGGGTTCAGATCACGTTTGATACGAAGGAGCTAGGAGAGATTCTGCAAATCCCTGATGAGGGCTACGAGGATTACACAAGCAAAGATGGCCTAGTCTCGATGGGATGTCCTCTACTCTGAATATTACAAATTTCTTTTGTGAAAATCAGGAGGAACCAGAGCCCAGGCCAGTGTATAAGAGTGAAATAAAGCCCCAACACAAGTTGTTCTTCGAGTTTGTGATCAAGTTCATGCTACCAAGACAAGAGCGTATGCACATTGTCAACTACATGGACTTAATGCTTATGGAATGCTTGTATAGGGGTAAGCAGATAAATTGGCCGGCTTTCATCATCCAGCTCTTGGACGGAGTTGTGAATGGGGCCACGACACATTCCATACCATATGGATTTATTCTAACTACTGTGCTCGCCCATTTCGAGGTTCCTGTGAAGAAAGCTGAGATGGCTACTGCTAAGGATTTCTTTGGGAAGAATACTTTGCTGACTTGTGACTACAATGTAAATGTTCCGGAGGATGAACCTGGTTCATCTATGAAGCAGCCTGTTAATAGCAAAGTCAGGTCTTTGGTGCAGGAAGGTGAGATAAACGATGCTGAGATCCTTCGATTGAAATCTCGCTTTATTGAGGTTGAAGCTGAGAGGGATGCTCTCAGAGTTTAATTTGCCAAAGAGAAGGAGGAGAATGAAGGTGTTCTTCAACAAATCCTTTCTCTCCTTCAAGCCAAAACCCCAACCTCATCTGCCCCTTCCCAGCCTTAGGAGTCTAGTGCCACCATAAACCCCTCTCAATGCCTAGTTCAAGATTTGTTCTGTTTCTGTTTTTTGTTTGTCTTCTTGCTCATGGTTGTGACTGTTTTAGTTCTTTTTGTGTATGATGTTTGGCTGTTATCTAATCAATGAATTCTACCTTTATTAGTTATTGACTTTGTCTCAGTTTCTTACTTTGCTTACATTTTATTGGTTTCTTTTCATGATTAATTATGCTTTGCACCTGCAGTTGCCTCAATGGCCATGAGTAATTATTAATAACCCTGGTAAGTTTATCATTTTGCAACTTTCCAATGATGCCAAAAGGGGAAAGATAGTGCTTTTCAACATTTCAAAGAATTGTGATATTAACACTATACAAAGTGTTTGAAGATTGTACATGGTTAAGCACAAAGTTTGTCATCATCAAAAAGGGAAAATTTGTTGAACCAAGTCACTGCATGGTTTTGAAGATTACAAATGTCTACCCAGTTGAACCAGGTCCATCAGGGCAAACATACTTGAACCATTGGCACAAGAACCGTCTATGCACAGGAGATAAACATGATTGTGAAATATCCATGAACTAAGAGGTTGTCTCCTAAAGTGAAAAGGTTGCAAATTGATTAGAGGTTAGAGTTCGAGTTCAGCGAGGATAGAAACAAAAGGAGGAAGTTGAGATAAATACAAACTCTTCCATCAAGGAAGAGTTGCATTAGAATTGAACAACATATCTCAACAACTGACTATATAAAGTGTTGAAGCATCCCTGCTAAAGATTTCACGCACAAAGACAGAAGTGAAATAAGAATTGAAAGCAAAATTTCCATATCTATTTTTCAAGCAAAATCCTTGTGCGACACAAAAGCTACTTGAACCAGCTAGAATAACCAATTCCATTTGTTTGTCTTTTGAGTCTAGTTGGTTGTAGTAGGAGATTTAATATTGTAGCTTTCAGCTTTATCTAGAGGCAAATTGTAATAGGTACAAACTGTTCAAGTTAGAGTTAACTTGAAGTTGTCGCAATTAGCTAGAGGCTAGATTGCCACAAAAGGATTAGAGTTAGTCCTTAAGTTTACAAAAGAGTTTATTTTGTAAATGATGTTTGGCTCATTGTCATAGTGAAGAGTTTGGGAAAATACAACTGGGAAGTAGGTCGTGGTTTTTTTTCACCTTTTGAGCCAGGTGTTTTCCACATAAAATTGATGTTTTCTTTAATTCTGCAATTACTTTTCCGCAAACAGTAGAAGTTGGAACATCAAGAAGAACCAAGTTCTTATGTAAAGACAACACTCGAAAATTGGACACCACACAAATCACCCCCCCCCCCTCTTGTGTGGTATTGAAGTATAAAACATCACACGTAGTCACGTATTTGCACGTTTATGAAAGCAGTAAATACAACAGATTATAATTTAAAGCGGTTACAAAGGAAGGAAACAAGAAAAATATGTCAGTTACTTTTGAGAGAAATTAAATGCTTAAAGGAAATAAACAAGTAATTGCTCATGGGAAGAGGTACAAATTCACAAAGCAATTTGAAAATGGTAAAAGCCTGAAATCCCCAGCAGAGTCGCCATGCCGTCGCACCCCTTTTTCCCGAAGCATTCTTTTCGGGACCTGGTTTTAAAGGGTTTAATGACATTGGTTGGGACAACTCATTCATTTTGGGAAAGGGGTTTATTTATTTGAAGAGTCTCCACCTATAATTTTAAGGTGCGTTAGGGCACCTATTGTGGTTCATTTACAACTAAGTTTGATAACCAGAGAC
>ML249317.1:0-13286 GCA_005239495.1 Nicotiana undulata
GTGTGGAGCTTTATGACCGAGTCAGTCCTTATGACCCACCCTTATGACATCAGCCTATAGTCTTGTCCGTGTCGGTTTTATATATATATATATACACGCATTGCATTCATCCGCATTTGCATTGAGTTGGGATCGTACGAGGGGGAGTTGAGAAACAGTACAGAGTACTGGCAAGTGAACAATTGAGAATAAAGAATAGTCATTTCGAATAATGAGGAAGAGAACAAGTAATATAACTATGAATAGNCCTTAGTGAGTATGTATTCTACCTCTCGTCACTACTCTTTACGAGTTTAGACGGGATACTCACTGGGTACATATTTGTTTATATGTACTCATGCTGCACTTCCTTCTTTTCTGCACTTGATTGTGCAGGTACTGAGGTTGGTCCGTCTGGTCGTCCGCCTATTGATAGATACTGACCGCGGCGTCGCTCCACACGGTGAGCTATCTTCTTGGCGTTCTCCTGACAGCACCTCCGGAGCCTTCTAGTTTCCTTTTGCTCAGTCTTTTGTTCCTGACTGCGGCTTGTATATTTTGTATATGTATTTTCTACAGTTGTATCTATGTAGCCGCCCGTTGACACTGTGACACTAGTCCTGGCACACACTTGTTGTAGTTGTCGGGGTTGTATATGTATTGGGCCTAGCTGTGGTTCAGCTTGTTTCTATATATATATATATATATATATATATATATATATACGGTAAAACAATTAAAGAAATAAGCCCTCAGCTCTGAACAAGATAAACACAACAGGAAAACTCTCGGGATACCGTCCCGTAGTTCCGAAATGATTATGCAGTACAGGGGGGATCTCCTGGCATATGTCTGTAGTCTTAAGTAAATATGTAGTGCTGGGAGATCTCCCGGAATACGTCCGTAGTCCCAAAGTAAATATGCAGTAAAGGGGAATCTCCCGGAATACGTCTGTAGTCCCAAAATAAATATGCAGTACAGGGGGATCTCCCAGAATACGTTCGTAGTCACAAAATAAATATGCAATACAGGGGATCTCCCGCAATACGTTCGTAATCCCAAAGTAAACATGCAATGCAAGATGACATGACAGTTACGGCATCGATTATACAATTTAGGCTAAACACAAAGAATAAGGATCAACCTAAGCATGTTGCACAAGATATCAAATAAGCAATTAAACACGTAGGCATGCTTATCTAATCTAAGCTGAGAAATTAACATAGTAGAGCAGTTTAACAGGGAAAAATAGTTTATGATTTAGAAGGAAAATGAGATTTTTGCAACAATAGCCAGTGTAAGTACTCGTCACCTCACGTACACGGCACCCACACAACAAATATTACCAATGCATCCTAAGGGGAAGTTCCCCAACACAAGGTTAGGCAAGCCACTTACCTCGAGCCGCTCAAATCAACTCGATATCACGTTCTTGCCACGGGTATCCAACTCCAAATGGACCGAATCTATTCAAATTAATTGCATAATGTAAATATAACTACAAGTAACTAATTTAACTAATTAATTCAAAGCTAAAGCATGAAATTAGGAAAAACGCCCAAAAGGTCTTCCCGGGCCCACGACTCGGAATCGGGTAAAAGTTACCAATTTAGAACACACATTCACTCACGAGTTCACTCAAACAAAAATCATCCAAATCTGACGTCTAATTCCCATTCAAACCTCAGATTTTCAATTGGGGAACCTTTTCCCCCATTTCCAAACTTCTACCCTCAAATTCCTTAATTAAATGAGGAAAACAACAATATATTAATGTAATATGATCAAAATAGAGTTAGAATTAGTGACCCAATAGTTCTCCCTCAAAATCCCTCGAGAAATTGCCTCCCGACGAGCCCTAAATCAAATTTTGTATTATGAAATTTCATACCCTCGAAATCCTCTTTTCTGCCCAGCGATATCCGCATCTACGCTAATGGGGTCGCATCTACGGTCCCGCACCTGCAGAAAAATCGTCGCAGGTGCGAAAGTCACTTATTCGGGTTGGGGTCGCAGCTGCGGGCATGGGGCCGCATCTGCGAGCCAGCTTCTGTGGTCCCCCAACCGCACCTGCGATCCCAGCTGCCCAGGTCCATTTACACTTCTGCGTCTACCCACCCGCTTCTGCGGCACCGCACCTGCGGTCCAATATCCGCAGGTGCAAAAATAACAGGTGCAGAAAACTTCAGCAAAGGCATAAGTCCCAAACCAATTTATTTAGCTCACTCGAGGCCCCTGGGACCTCAACCAAACATACCAAACATCCCTAAAATATCATTCAAACTTAGTCGAGACTTCAAACCACATCGAATAACAACATAACATGAATTGAGCACGGATTCAAGCCCATGAACTTAGAATTTTCCAAATTCTACAAACGACGCCAAAACACCTCAAACCAAGTCCAAATGACCTCAAAGTTTACGCAAAGGTCACAAACGACACTATGAACCTATATCCACTTCCGTAATTCCATCCGAGCTCGATATTAAAATTTTCACTATCGACCGAAATCGCCAAAAATCTAACTTTTGCCAATTCAAGCCTAAATATACTACCGACCTCCAAAACACATTCTGGACGCGCCCATATTCCCAAAATCACTCAACAGAGCTAACGAAGTTGACGAAATTCCATTCGGGATCCGTCTTCACACAATTCCCACTACGGTCCAATTTCTAAGACTTAAACTCACATCTAGGGTCTAAGCGTCCCTAAACTCTCCGAATTCTATAACCAATCACTACGGCAAATCTCTATAGCATAAACAAATGTGGGGAAAGAAGTTATTAGGGGATCAGAGATCTAACACTCAAAACAACTAGCTAGGTCGTTACATTCTCCTCCTCTTAAAACAATCATTCGTCTTCGAACGAGTATAAGAACATACCTGAAGTTGTGAAAAGATGAGGGTAACGGCTGCACATATCCTGCTCGGTCTCCCAAGTCGCCTCCTTGACCGGTTGACCCCTCTACTAGACCTTTACTGAAGCAATATTCTTTCACCTGAGCTTTCTGATATGCCTATCCAAAGTGGCTATTTTCTCCTCAACATAAGATAGATCCTTGTCCAACTGGATTGAGCTGAAATCTAATACATGAGTCGGGTCACCGTGATACTTCCGGAGCATAAAAACGTGGAATACCGGATGAACTCTTGCTAGGCTGGGAGTCAAGGAAATCTCATAAGCAACCTCCCCAACATGGCGCAATATCTCAGAAGGGCCAATGAACCTTGGGCTCAGCTTGCCCTTCTTCCCGAATCTCTGAGGCCTTTCATAGGCGATACCCGAAGCAAGACCAGCTCACCGACCATAAATGTCAAATCGCGAACCTTCCAGTCTGCATAACGCTTTTTCCTGGACCGGGTTGTGCGAAGCCTCTCATAAGAGAGATATCTCTATGTGTGTGTTATCATTGGCTCCCTCTCTGTTACCCTCTCTCCTGATATTTATACAAAACACTTTCCTTACCCAGGGTCCTTAACCGGAGTACCCAAGTTCTTAGAATATCCTGTAGCATAGTCCTCTAAAATGTCTAAGTGTTGAACTAGCCGTTCGTGCCGATCTGAGTGCTCGACCTCGACCGTAGCTGAACCACTCGCCGGTATATTTCTTCTTATACGTGACTTCGGCTTGATTGTCTCTTGATCATTCTTTCTTAAGTAGAATTATTTTGATAAGATTTTGACCCATATTTTCATGGCTAGATATTACACAGTCTTCGATTTTGGCAATCTCAGAGTTGGATTTGCTGAAGCAGCTTAATGAAACCAATGAACCTCTACATTCACCCCTTTCTATATCTGCTCCCAGATATAGCAAATGGGATTACTTCTTGTTGTTTGTGTATTCTCATTGCACCAAGATTCATGATAATGATACGTGTGTTTCTTAATATATTTTAGATTTTTCAAAAATAGAACAGAAACACAAAGAGAATGTATTTTCCTTAAGAGTCCTCAATCATTTAGGGCTGATTCGATCTTCTTTCAAAAGAAATTAGAGAAGTTATATTGGACCTCTCAATCTTTGTCCTACATCTACTTAAAATGCACATATTCTTCAAGTCGCAGTATAAACTATATAAGAATCTTCCAATCACAATGGATTGACAATATGAATCGTCATCATCCATTTAAACTTTATTTCAGTCTGGTATTATATAAACAATAGAAAACAAATATTAAAAAAGGAAAAATTCTCTTTATTTTCTACTAGCATATAAATTTCCTCCATGACCAAATGATTTGTGCAATATAGGATCTAAAGTAAACGTGTTGAAATAACTAAATCATAATTTCAACTAATTGATTATCATAATATAAATCTTTTTCTTTTATTGTGCCCCATGTTTGAATGATTTTAAGAGATTGTAGGTTTTTAAGACTGCTTTCTTTCATGTAATTTTAATATATCAACTATAAGCGGAGGAAGACCATCTCCAAAATATAAAAAGACATCTACCACCTATGGTTGTGATGGGATGGGAACTGGTAAATACACTTTCAATCATTAATCAGAAGTTTCGATTCGAATCTTGAGAGTGGAGTCATCTTTGATGGGAGTACTTTGCCTTCTGAAGTGGGACTTTCTTATAAAAATCTGGATTAGTCTTTTATATTTTGTATTAGTTTCTCATATGTAAGTCAAATTGACCAAGCCATATAAAGTATATTTTACATCTTTTAGTATAATACTCTTTGTTATCAGATTTATCGTCACCAAAGTTTACATGTTTAATTTCCGCATGACGCATTATTATTTCGATCATAACAAGTGATACCGGAGCCAATGGTTTAGAGCAAGGTTGAAGACAATTTCAAGGCAGATTCATATCAAGTTGTAGCCAATTTGACGATTACAAAAAAATATACTACATGGAGGCAATTTTCGACCATACTTTCAAAACTCATGCAGCTGCATAATTTTAAAAAAAAATATTATTTTTAACCCACACATGAGCTCCAATACTATTAACTCATGCTCACTTTTAATGTATGGGCTCCACTTTTAAGCCCGTTCGCTTTTGACGCATGGCTCCAATACTTTTAACCCGTCATCATCTTTAACGCACGAGGCTCTAACTTTTAGCCCATGCCTATTTTATAACTATGCCAAACAGCATTGACAAAGAGTATGTGAAGAAGGCGAATCAAGCATTGTCACGAAAATTCAGGTCAAAGGAGAGAATTGTTAGAAATTTGTCCTAATTTTTTTATCATATTGGATTTTACCTTTTCTTGAAGGAAGGGAAAAGATTTAACCATAATTGATTTTCACTTTTTCTTATATGAAAATACAGATCTTTTTCATATTTAACATATCCCTTACTTGTAGGAAAAGGCCGTGACCTCTATAAATTGAGAATCCCTCCTTCATGTACAAGAATCCACAATGTAGCTCCTACGAGAGTAGGGGAGATTATTCTCTCGATAGTTTTTTATATTTTTATATTAGTTTCTCATATGTAGGTCAATAGACCAAACCATATAAAGTATATTTTACATCATTTAGTATGATACTTTTTGTTGTCAGATTTATCGTCATTAAGGTTTGCATTGTTAGCTTCCATATGACACTTTGTTATTTTCGATCCCAACACAAAGCGGGTATCAAATAAAATGTATACATCACAGCTCTCTTTAGCCACTTTTTTATTTTTGCTCTCCCTTCGACTATCTGCATCCTCCTATAGTGGATTTCTCTTTTTGTTCCATTTCCCTCTCCTTTCTTTAAATTATGGATGAACTTTCGCTTCCCATTGGCAAAATGAGAGCTCTATTTTACACAATGTTGGCTTGAATACTATCTCTCTGCCTCATTCGTTTCTTGACTCTACTGAACCATGTATTCATGAATTAATCAAAATGTAAGCTCTTATCTGCAAAGCCATATGAGGTGGAAAGAGAGTGATGTATGAATATTAACATTAGGCTTATGACATTTTGTAGTCTTGTTTACCTCGAAATACGAGTAACAATTAAACTTGAAATGTGGTTATAAGGATACATTATCTAATTCAATGTCAACTGACAAATAGCTAAATAAATAAATGAATTAAACGATTGAAATAAGTCAAACCAGCATGATTTCAAGTTATCGACCCCGATCTAGATTAGGCTCGAGATTTAGCCAAAAATAGTAAGAACAACAAGAATAATATGAACAATAAGAATTGTATGAACAGTAAAGAGTTAAGATCGAGTGAAAGAGCAGAGTGCTTTGTATTTCTTAGTAATTGCGTAAGTGATAATTGGGTATGATTATGATGTGCTACAAATGAACATTGTTCCTCTTTATATAGTAGAGGAATCCTAAATAAGGTATAACTCTAATTTTGGAAGTAAAATACATGATTGATATCAATAACCGTTAATAGTTTTATCAGTTCTGAGATTCTCGCCGAGATTGGTGGTCGATTGTGCGGATATCTCGTGATGCTGTTACTTAGGTGTCGATTTAACCCGATCTCAATCCCTCGGTCTTCATGTTCATCGAGACCGAACTTGCTTTCACACCGGCTCACTCTCGAGGCGTACCCTCGAGCTCGTAAAATCGGGTATCATCAATTTATACCGTATACAGATAGTCCCCGCGTTTCTTAGAATAAAATGATAAGAAACTATTTGAGCCCCGATTCTTCAATACCTCGATCATGACGTCATCTCTATGATGTAAGCGATGAATGTGACCAAAACGTCTCGTCGGTTCGGTTCCCAAAAACCATCATTGCATGTCAGTCGTCGGTCAGCCACTAATGGCACCGAACCGCCGTTTCAAACCTATAAATACCATCTATTTAGTAGATTCAAACTTTACTTTTCTTTGATCATAAACTCTTGAGTTCCCAATCCTTCTTGCCTTCCTCTCATCGTCGTTTATTAAACCACTGTTGTTTCCACAGGAGGCTCTAGCGCCGGTGATCCTTTCAGGGATTTCTTTGTGTGGGTCGATTATGCCTCTGATATCACTGACGCTTCGATTCTCATGGCGGAAGCTCGGCGACTTTTTTCCAATGTAAGTGCTTGTCACTTTTTGGTTATTCCTCTTTACTCTTTTTCCAAGGTTATTCTTTCTAACTTGTGTTCTTCTTCTTCGTATAGGCTTCTGCCAAATTCTGAGCTGACCTTAGTCAGTGCGAAGCCAATCTCTGAAGGGTCTCAAAAAGAGAGAAATGCTCTGAAGATTCTTGGTGGCCAAAAGGAAGAGGTCATAAAGCACCTTCAAGCAGACCTGTCCAAGGCTCACGAGGAGGAGGCCGAGTTGGACAAGCAGGTAACCGCCCATTTGATTCAGTATGGAATCGACTCCATTGTGGAAGCTAACACTTTGATATCTCAGCTACAGCAGAAAGTAAAGAAGATCGGTCTACTTCGGGCAAACGTCGATCGGGTTAAGACCGACTGCGATCGGTGGAAAGCTAGGATGGACCGCCTTATTGTTGAAAAGGAGGCGGCTTTGGCCAAATTATCTTCGGCGGAGGCCCAACTCCAAGACCTTAGAGAAAAAGGTTCGGCGTAGGCCAAGAGGGTCAAAGAACTCGAAGTTGGGCTCAGCAAGGCCAAGGCTGAGATTGAAAAGACCAAGACCAACGCGGACAAATCCATAGCCATGTACCGGGCTGATATCGTAGTTGTTCAAACTCAGCTGAGGGAGGCTTCCAATCGGGAGCAGTGGCGCACTAACTTGGCGAAGTACCAATCTCGAAGGGAAACCCTCGATGAAATTCATGCTCGAGGTTTTGACCTCTCCGAGGAGATTGCTCCGGAAAAAGAGCTCGAGACCGAAGCCAGGCAGCTCGTCCCTTCCGATGATGATGATGATTGCGGGTACGGAAGTGGAAAAGACGGAGGTGAGGCTGCTGAAGAAGATTCCCCCGGAAAGGCTACTTGGGAGGAGACCGGTCTCGAGGGGACTAGATTCGATCCTAGTTAGGTTATAACTTCTTTTCTTTTTCCATTTGTAAGGCTTTGACCGGCCCCTTGTATATATTTTTTGATATAATGGAGAATGTCCCTTTGATGCCTTCATATGTTTTTCTTTTATGCCTTTGTATGTTTATTTACCTTTTTTGAAAAAAATTCATTGCTTTAATTCAACTTGTGATCGAAATAAACCCTTAGGCTCTTCGTTTTTACAAGGTCAAGTCCTCGAGTTATGAGGGCAAATCCCCGAGTTTTAAACTCATTCGAGAACTTTTCTCGGGGGTGGCTCAATCGAACTGATCGACGAATCATCTTTAATAACCAAGTCCAAATGAATCTTGAGCTTTTAGGAAAAAGTGAACCCTTAGGTTTTCATCACATGGTTGTTAAGTATCTCGAGCTCACCGCTACACCTTTTATGTGAATATTCGAGTTGTAGTTAACATTTGTATGAGCTCGTAATAATTGAACCCTTGGGTTCGAATCGAGTGAGAGCGAGGTCTCGAACTTTAACTGTATCATCCCTTAGGCTCCTTTATATTGGCCCTTAGGCTCTTTAAATTAGCCCTTAGGATCTTTTAGATCGGCCCTTAGGCTCTTTAAATTGGGCCAATTCGGCCTCTAAAAATGGCTATCATTTTTCCTCTTTTGGCTAAAAGACTTAGTGAAAAGTTCTTTATGCCTTAGCATGTGGTTTTTTTTACCCGTTGGGTTTTTCGAGGGTTCAACGATCAGAACCCAATTTTATCTTAACTCGTTTGTGTTAAGATAATTCGATACCTTTTGAGGTTTGTTCGAAGGATGATATTATTGAAGCCTTTAAATTATTCGAGGGTTGATTTTATCGAAGCCCTTATTTTATTGCTTTGCCGAGGGTAGCCTTATTTAACCGGTTTTTCAAAGTATTTAAGGCCTTTAGTTTATGGCGGAAGTCATAGGTCTCCGAGCTGCATTATTTTGGTCGTAGCCTTTTATATGACCGTAATCTTTAGTATGGAGGTAGCCTTCGGGTATGTCTCTTGGACTTTTTTCCCGATAACATTTCGAACTTGTTCAAAATGTTAGTCCCCGAGTGTGATGGCATTGGCCTATATTTCAAGGTGTGCCTCTTTAAGGTCTTATAATTTCTAACTTAGATAGCTCGAGTAGGTAGTCCCCGAGTGTTTGAGGTATGCTTGTACTTGGCCCTTAAGCCATTTTTCACAAGTGTTAGTTTTGCACAATAGATCAGAATTGTAAGTACATGACTCGTATAATAGAAATTCTACTTCAAACATAAGATGTTCGAGAAAAGAGAGTGTTTTTTTTTTGTATTATTCATACATGTGTGCATGTTTTGTTGACGGGACTCGGCTAATCTATATGGACACGGTTCATTCGACTGTTTGGCCCATTACAAAATTCTTCCTATCGAGACCCATAATATGAGGGTGATGCCCCCAAGTATTCGAGGTTGATTGCAAAGAAGACTTGGATACTGTTTGAAGTATCCTCAGGTAGCACATATTTGTTGCCTCGTTAAAAACCTTGTCGGAAAACCCATCCCGGATAAAAATAGGTCTAAGGGAAAAAGAGTGCAACGTGTACTTTCAAACCTGAGGTCTCGATTTCTCGGATCGGATACCTGCAATAAGTTAGTTTAGAATATTTAAGTATATGAAAAAGGAGAAAACCATACCTTAGAAATAGTACCGCTTGAGGAGTGATATGTTTCAATTATTCAACAATGGCTCGCCGCTCATTGTTCTGAGCTTGTACGATCCTTTCCCGACTATGTCGAGGATTTGATATGGTCCTTTCCGGTTGGGACCGCGTTTCCCTTCATTAGGGTCTCGAGTATTGATGGTGATTTTCCTTAAGACCAAGTCCCCGACTTTGAAGTGTCAAAGATTGGTTCTTCTGTTGTAATACATCTCGATTCGTTGCTTTTGTGTGGCCATTCGAACGAGCGTCGCTTCTCGTCTTTCATATAATAATTCGCTGCTAGTATTCATAGCCTCGTGGTTTGATTCCTCTGTTGCATGTCGAAACCTGGTGTTGGGGTCTCCGACTTCGACAGGTATTAAGGCTTCGGAACCATGTTGAATCAAGTCACTGCATGGTTTTGAAGATTTACAAATGCCAACCCAGTTGAACCAGGTCCATCAGGGAAAACATAGTCAAACAGACCCATTGGCACGAGAAGCGTCCATGCATAGGAGATAAACATTATCTGTGAACTAAGAGGTTATCTCCTAAGCGAAAAGGTTGCAAATTGATAAGAAGATGGAGTTCGATTTCAGGTAGGACAGAATCAAGATCAAGAAAGCTAAGATAAACACAAACTCTTCCACCAAGGAAGAGTTGCATTAGAACAGACAACAACATCTCAACTACTGATTCTATAAAATGTTGAAGCATTCCTGCTGAAGAATTGACGCACAAACACTAAAGTGAAACAAGAACTAAAAGAAAAATTATCAAAGCAATTTTGCAAGCAGAATCCTTGTGCGACATAAAAGCTACTTGAACCAGCGAGAAGAACCAGTTTCATATGCTGTCTTTTGAGTCTAGTTAGTTGTAGTAGGTGATTATACATTGTATCTTTCAGCTTTATCTCGAAGCAATTGTAATAGGTACACACTGTTCAATATAGAGTTAACTTGAAGTTTGTCGCAATTAGCTAGATGCTAGTTTGCCACAAATGGATTAGAGTTAGTCCTTAGATTTACAAAAGAGTTTATTTTGTAAATGCTATTTGGCTCATTGACATAGTGAAGAGTTTGGGAAAATCCTACTGGGAATTAGGTCGTGGTTTTTTCACCTTTTGAGCCAGGTGTTTTCCACGTAAAATTGTTGTGTTCTTTAAATTCTGCAATTATTTTTCCGCAAACTATAGAAGTTGGAACACCAAGAAGAACCAGGTTCTTCTATAGAGACTGCACTCNAAGGCTAACCCCTTGGAAAAGATCAAAATGAGTGCACCACCTGGAAACTAGGAGGGTCAATCAACTCCAAGGCCACCACTCTTTAATGGCCAGTATTAATCCTTGTGGAAGAACAGGATCAAGGATCACTTGATTGGAGAAGACTATGAACTCTGGGACATAGCCACTGATGGTCCTCTAGCCACCATGAAGAAGACTACTGAAGGAGTAGATGTACCAAAAACTAGAGCTGACTGCACTGCTGAAGATCTGACGAAATGAAAGAATAATGCTAAGGCCAAAAAGTGGCTGGTTTGTGGACTAGGTCCAGACAAGTATAGTAGGATTCAAAGTTGCACCACTACCGAAGAAAATTGGGATACCTTACAAGTAGCCCACGAAGGAACACCTCAAGTGAAAACATCAAGAGGTACTCTACTATACTCTCAGTATGAAAACTTCACTATGAAAGAAGGAGAGACAATCCAAGAGATGTACACAAGGTTCACAACTCTGACAAATGAACTTAAGTCTCTTAGTAGAGTCATTCTTGAAGAGGACAGGGTAGAGAAGATCCTGACAAAGGTCTTACCAATTTCCTAGGAAAGTAAAATCACTGTTATCCAGGAATCCAAAAATATGGAAACCCTCAGATTGGACGAGCTAATTGGAAATCTTACTGCCTATGAACTTAGAAGGCAGACAATGAAAACGGATGCTCCAAAGAAGGAAAGGAGTCTAGCACTGAGAATCAATGAGGGAGCAGATTTGGAGGAGGATGAGATGGACATGATTACCAAAGAATTCAGAGACTTTCTCATAAGGAAGAAGGGCATCACAAGAGGTGGAAACTACAACAAAGCAAAAGCTCCAGAAAGGCCAACCAACGAGGGATGCTACAAGTGTGGAAATACTAACCACCATATCAAGAATTGTCCTCAGTGGGAAGTAGAATGGAAAAAGGAGAGATTTGAAAAAAGGAACAAGAAGAAGGAACTGGTCCAACCCAAGAAAATCACAACAAAAGCTATGGTTGCTGCTTGGGGGGAAAGCTCAGATGAAGAATCAGAAGATGGTGAGAATGAAGAATAGGCGCTCATGGTAATTGGCGAATCTGATGAGGAATCATATGAAGAACCAGAGGTAAGTATATCCCAACTCAAAAACAAAATAAAATTCCTATCTAAAGAAAAACTCTCTGAGTTGCTACTTGATTTCATGGATGATTCCGAAGAAACAACCAAAGAGAAAGAACAACTCTCTAAAGAGTGTGAAATGCTACAAGCAAAATGCATGAACCTTGAAATCAAAGTAAGTGAATCTGAAAAGAAAAACACTGTCTTGATGAACCAGGTTCATCCACTTGAAACTAAGATTCTAGAGCTAAAATCTGAAAACTTAAAATTAAAGCTAGGAACTAGTAAAAAGATTGTTGATCATTCTCATATCATGTTAGAAGAAAATGTGGGAAAACTAAAGGATAAGATGTATACTAAGGATGAACAGATAAGGACACTTAAATAAGAACTTGGTAAAGTCAAACATGAATTACATCGAACTTGCAAATGGAATAAATCCTCTGATGCCTTGACATGGCTTCAAGAAAGTCATAGTGGCAACCGGAGAGGACTTGGCTTTGGGATTCAATTGCCCAAGTGGGATCCCGAAAGCAAGTATCTCACTCTCCTTGAGAATAAAATTTGCACCCACTGTGGTAAGACTGGTCATTACAAAATTGAGTGTACTGCAAAAGAGCAGGTCAGTCAAAGAAATGAGAGCTTTGATAAAATAAAACCCTGGTTACCGAATTAGGCCAGAAAAAGCTTAATTCATCCTTTCTCTCATAGAAAAGGACCCAAACTAGTTTGGGTTGTTAAAACTAACCCCTAATTTCTTTTTGTAGGTTCAAGTGAGAGGAAGCAGCCAAATTTGGTACTTGGATAGGGGCTGCTCCAAACATATGACAGGAAACAAGGAACAATTCCTTTCACTTGAAAACCTCAAAGGAGGAAATGTCTCCTTTGGAAATGGAAAAAAAGGTGAAATTATTGGGGTTGGTAAGGTAGGTAAGGATGACAGACGTTCCATTGAACATGTGTACTTGATAGATGACTTGAAATATAGCATGATCAGTGTGTCACAATTGTGTGACAGATATAACCTGGTTGCTTTCACTTCTACAAAATGTTTTGTGATTAACATGCTTACTGACAAGATTGTTTTGCAGGGAAAAATAATGCATAACATCTATGTCATAGACTTGTCCACACTATCAGAAAATGAACTCACTTGCTTAAGTATGTTGGACAGTGATCCCCTCCTTTGGCACAAACAACTTGGTCACGCGAGTCTAAATCAGCTTAACAAATTAGTCTCTAAGGACTTAGTGGTAGGGCTTCCTAACATTAAGTTCAAGGAAGACAAATTTTGTGAGGCATGTGCAAGGGGGAAGCAGGTAAGATCCTCATTCAAAA
>ML249318.1:0-51840 GCA_005239495.1 Nicotiana undulata
ATGTATTTATTTTTCAGACCCTTTGTATTTAGTAATCTCATAGACAGTTCGTGAGTTAGTGACTCCAGTTCTGGGTTAAATTTACGGGATTTATTTCGATGCTTGCTATATAGTTCTGAAATTAGTTAACTTTCATATTGCTAATCACAGCTGCTTTAGTTATCCTGTTCTTTTTAATTGTTAATGAGTTTATTTATTCAAAACGTTGGCTTGTCTAGCGGGTTCAACGTTAGGCGCCATCACAACCTGAAGGTGGGATTTCGGGTCGTGACAAGTTGGTATCAGAATTCTAGGTTGCTTAGGTCTCACAACTCACGGACAAACTTGGTAGAGTTTGAGGGATCGGTACAGAGACGTCTGTACTTATCCCCTAGAGGCTGCAAAGTTAGGATTGACTTTGTATTTCTTCTTCTCTGTCGTGCGACTTGAATTCAAAGTGCTAATTGAGTTTCTATTCTATTCTCTCGCAGATGGTGAGGACGCGTGCTTCCTCAGGTTCCGATCGGCAGCCCGATACTCCTGTCGCAGCTCCTACGAGGGGCCGAGGTCGAGGCCAAGGCCGTGCTAGAGGCCGAGGCCGGGGCAGGTCTCAGCCCCGAGAAGCAGGCCTAGTGGAGGATCCTCAGATTGAGTTCACCGAGGAGATCCCCGCTCAGACAGTCCCAGTTGGACCAACTCAGGTCCTAGAGGGGTTCATTGCTACCCCAGTGCTTCAGGACGCTCTAGTCCGCTTAGTGGGACTCATGGAGTTTCTTCCTACTGCACCAGCCGTCTCTCAGGATAAGGGAGGGACCCAGACTCCTGCTACTCGTACACCAAAGTAGTTAGATCCTCAATTTCAGACTCTGGCACCTCAGACAGCCGGAGTAGCTCAGCCGGGTATGTGGCACCGGCAAATGTGGGAGCAACTATGTCAGCAGATGCTCTATGGAGATCGGATAGATTCACCATGTTATTCCCTACTACTTTCACTGGCGCATCATCAGAGGATCCTCAGGATTATTTACACAGCTGTTATGTGGTTCTCCGGAACATGGGCATAGTGGAGTCCCATGGAGTTGACTTTGCTACATTTCGTTTTTCTGGCACCGCCAAGACTTGGTGGAGAGATTACTGCTTGACCAGACCAGCTGGGTCTGCACCTCTGACTTGGTCTCAAATCTTCGAGTTATTCTTGAGGAAGTTTCTTCCAGTTACTCAGAGAGAGGATCTTCGGAGGCAGTTTGAGCGTCTCCAGCAGGGCTCCATGTCTGTCACTCAGTACGAGACCAGGTTCATTACTCTAGCCAGGCATGCTATTATGATACTCCCCACTGATCGGGAAAGGGTTCGGAGATTTATTGAGGGTCTAGCTCAGCCCATCAGACTTCAGATGACTAGAGAGACGGGTACTGATATCTCTTTTCAGGATGCAGCCGATGTGGCCAGGCGCATTGAGATGGTATTATCACAGGGCAGTGGTCAGGGGTCTGACAAGAGACCTCGTCATTTCAGCCGATTCAATGGTGCCTCATCGGGAGGCAGAGATTCTTTTGGCAGAGGTTATCCCCCTATGCCTTATCAGTCGGCACTCCAGGTATCCCGTAGTGCACCTTCAGCTCCCATCAGTGCACCGCCGATTCAGAGTTTTTAGGGTGGTCATTCTTGTCGTCAGGGACAGTTCCAGGGTCATTATTCTCAACAGCCGAGGTCTTGCTTCACTTGCGGTAGTATGGGTCATATTTCCAGGTTTCCCCCCTGAGGTTTTGGTGGTTCTCAGTATCAGGGTTCCCGTGCCGTGGTTTCTGCATCAGGTGCACCCCCACCTGTCGCGCCCCCTTTTTTCTATCGCACGGGTTAGGTACGGAGAGATCGGGTTTATGACATTTTGGACAACTCTTTAAAGAAAAAGGGTTTAAGGAAGAGTCGCCACCTAACGATTTTTATGGTGCGTTAGGGCACCTAGAGTTGATAACTCATAAACTAGCTTGCATTACCAGAGATTGGGTAAGGGCTTGAAATTATCCTAAGGGGAAGGTGTTAGGCACTCCTCAAGATCCACAACGGTGGGTCCCAGCCAAGAAATTTTGTGAAATTGGACGGTGAACAAGTAGCAAGCAAGGCTCATATAAGAGGGGATTCCAAACAAGTATGAAAATCTTTAAAAGTTTTGGAGAAAACATTAGAATAAACATTTGAAAAGAACTGTCCTAGGTTTAAAGTAATATGGATCACATCAATGCAATACCCGGTATGTCACTTCCTCAGAGAGGCGGCTACACGTGGTATTAGCGCACCGGTAATCATATCCGTATTCTACCCTTCCCGCCCCGTAAAGGTTATTTTAAACGGTGTGTTGGTCACGAATGCTTATTGCGTGCTATTACCCTCCCATCCTATCAGTCCTGGAGGATGTTTAGGACTACTATTCCTACAAGGCGAGTACTAGGCTGACCCCCTAGGTTTAAAGGATTAAACTCTAAGCGACATACAATAACAGTTAGGACTGCTTATAGAGGAAGCATACAAAAGCAAATAGGGTCCCATACATCCCTCCACAGGTTGTATACGTAAATAGCACGACTCAAGCACATAAAGGAGTCTCAATGAAAGAGTTTTAAAATAGAGGTTTTAAGTTTGAAAAAAGTAGGCTTAGGAGCTTTGGTTTTCAGCCAATAAGGCAAAATGTCGATTAAAATGGAGCAGTTTAAAGAAGACTTGATTGGAAAAATCCAGTAATTCAAAGGCAATAGCAAGATTAAAAATGCACATCAGTTTTGATGGAGTGTCAAATAAACGGATGAATAACCTTTAGAAAACCAATAATCAGAAGTAAAACAAGATTTGAAAGTAAAACTGAGTAGTTTCAAACATGGGTGACTTACTTTGAAATCAGTAATTCAAAAATATAGCAGGAACCAATAGTTTAAAGGAGAGTGAGTGCATAACTTTGAGAACCAATAATTTTAAGATAGAGCAAGGATTCAAACAAAATAGAGTGAATTTGTGAAAGGGAGAGTTTGTTTTGAAAATCTATTAATTGTTGGGCAAACAAGAGTGAAAATAATGACACACAACAATGTGCAAGGTTGATTAGTTTTACAGGTCATTTTTAATACAAACAAGACATAAGAGTTGATTTGGGATTTAATAAGTGTTAGGCCTAAGGTTTGCCTAGGTGTCGTACACATTGCCTATTTTTATAGTTTGAAAGGTGAGAATGCATACTTTAGTCCTGATTTTAACGACATGCGAGGAAAAGATACATTTGCAGAAAACCCTTTAACCATATTTTAGCGAGATTACTAGATTAGAACATTAAATAGACGTTTAACAAGGCACAATGGAAAACAGGCATTTTGAAAGTAAAGTCTTAAAGAGCAGGATATCTAATGCACACATGAATAAGTAGAATCCTGTAGGCATGTCTTCTACATGCAATGCTTGTGAAGATGCAGTAGCAGTAACATTATGGCAGTTTTATTACTTGGTTATAATTATTAATTGTGAGCAGGGCTTATAAAATGATATGAATATAACAGATGTGCTGAAATAAGAACCTAAACATGATTTCTAATGCATGGTATGCATGTCCTAAGCATGCTACTATTACACACATAGGTAAGTAAAATCCTATAGTCATGTTTTCTACCCATACTATACTAAACATGCATAGTCTCCTCCCACATTAACTATCCAGCCCCAATTATTCGTTTACAAATTATTACAGGCAGATGATAATAAATTACATTAATGAAATGAAAAAGAAGTAAGAAGCTACTTCTATCGGGAGACTTTAATCAGGCCCAATCTCCCAGCCTCACTCCTTTCTAGCTTCACAACCTTACATGGCCTGGGTGCGGCAAAGTTCCCTAGCGCCCCAAATGGGTCCCTGGCCAATACCAGCACCCAAGCAAAATTGCCAATATTTTAACAAAGTGCAGTGTGGAATTACCAGCCTTGTGTGTCAAAGTTCAATGAGTACTCAGGGGTACTCAAGGCAATGCTCACACGAAGGGGGTAGGACCTAATTTCTAAGAGTAGTGGGAAGTGCTTATAGTTTAAAAGAGTGTTGAGTTTGAAAGAGTTCTGAAATAATAGTTTTGAAAAATGACTTCAAATAGCAATGTAAGAGTTTTGCAAAAGGAAAATAGTTTGCCAAAAAGGAAAGAAACAGGCCAATCACAACTCAGCAAAGGTGCAGGGTTCAAACTCAACAGGGGAAGGGAGTTGGGGACAAGTAATTCACATGTTAACAATAGAATAAAGTTACAGATTCACATAGTTACCACATAGTTGTCACAAAGCAATCATAGATTAACAGGATCAGAATTATATAGCATTTAGAAATCAGATGGAGGGATACAGGTTGCAGCATGAGAGGCTAAATAGGGGATGAGAGCATGTAACAGTAGTCATGTTGAGATAAGAAACTGTATCCTATAGACAAATAATCATACTAGTGACATAAGTCTCACATAGAGTCACACAGGAGGAACAAGAGACATATTAGACTGATAGGAAAGGAGGAATAGCAGGGATATGCTAATTACACCAGACTCAAACATTTATAGAGAATCACATGAGAAAAACGGAGTACTTATTAGACTAACAAAAGAGAAAGGACATTATAGAATCATGCTAATTACATGGTAGGCAGTAGAACCACAAGATAAAGCACCAAAGGAACAACATGTATATAAACAAGAACTGAAGCATATTGTGTAGCGACACTATAAAATTAACTTAGAGACATACAGGTTGATTGATATAGAATAGCAAGGTGCAAAGAGATAGAACATCAACAACAGTATGCAGAACAAAGGAGCAACAAAGTAGTAATGTGCAGAAGCAAAAGAGCAACAAGGATTACTCAGTGTGTTTGTGTGTGCTATCAGTGTCAGTGTGTTTTGAAAAGAGAGAAGGTAGAGTATATATAGTTGAAAATCAAGTAGTAAATAAGGTATAAAATCAAGTCAAGTAGTAATTGAGGAACTCATAATCAATTAAATCAGGAAATTAAGGCAAGTTCAAACGGTAAGAATCAGTGATATATAAGGCAAGAAGAATCAATACACGATTAATTAGGAAAGGATCAATGTAGTTCAGTAATGGTAACAACTTAGAATCAGTAAAGTGAGAATCAGAAGTCTCCCTTAATTAAGGGAGTCATCTCAAACGGTAAAGAAAGGGAGCAAAATAGGGAAAAGAATTCACATAGCAAGAGCAATCAAGGAAATAATTTGAACATGGCAAGCATAGAGTAAGTAATTGGGACTAGGTTCAGAAGTTTTAATTAAGGAAACAATGTCAAGAATCAGTAAACATTGTAATCGACCACACAATAAGGCAGGAAAATAATTCAGAGGTTGGAAATCATTAAATGGGTATCAATCCCTAGAGATTAGGGATCCTAAATTAGTACTAATTCAGGAAAAGCCTCATATATTTAAGGAGATTTCGGGAATCAACATGGTATCACTCATAGTCATTCAAAAATGTCGAAATAAGCACTAATTGGAATAGGATAAACACACATTAGGCAAGAAGCAGTAGAATCAAAGACCAACAACATAGCAAAGGTAATAATCACAAATAATCAGGGATTACTCATGGGAAACAGATACATACACAAATCGGAGGGACAAATCAGTAGAGACATAATCAGGGTTAGAACATAGTGTTAAAACTAAAGTTTTAACATAATAAATCATGACTAAAAGTGATGAAACGTCTAAGCATATGAGAAAATCACTTGAACCTTGAGAAATCGTTTGAAGAAAAGTTTCAGAAATCCTAAGTGAAGAACTTGTTTAAAAATGGAAAAGCTTTTGAGAAACAATGTAATAATACTCCTAATAAACCCAGATTCAGTGTAGATCTAAGAAAATCAGAAGGTTTTAAAGATTAGGGTTTCAGAGATATCAGAGAAAGTGGAAGAACCTGTTGTGAAACTCAAAGATCGTGGAGGATATGACATGGTCGCGTCAAAACTCCATCGGAGAGAGCTGGGAAACAAACCAAGTAGGAACCGTAGTAACCGTTCAGGCGTGGTAAAGACCACTGGATGTTTCAGAGATGGAGCAAACCGGAGAAAGGAGGCGTCATGGCGGCTGGTAGTCGAAATGGGTGAGACTGGAGGTGGCCGGAGAGATGGTGGAGGCCATCGGAGAAGAAGAACCCAGAAGGTTCTAGAGAGTGAAAGAGAGGAAGGGACGAGAAGAGAGAGAAGTGGTCTTGAGAGAATGAGAGGGGTCAATGGGGGTTGGTTAGAGTTAATTAAGGTAAGTTTTAATCCGGACCGTTGATCAAAATTGATCAACGGTCAGGATTTGGCAAGAGCTGGGTCGGGTCTGGTTAGGATTTGGGCTTGGGTATTTATTTGGGTTTGGGCTAAGTATTTAATTAAGGCTAGTTTTTAAATAAAGGTGGCTAGATATTAAATAGCCCAAAAATAGATAAATAATTAAATAAACAGCCAATAATTATAAAAAAATGAAATTGAGTTTAAATAAATGAAATTAAGGTAATTAAACAATATTAAGTATAAAAATGACTAATTATCGAATTAAAATGGCATAAAGTGTGCAATTGGGTTATAATTGCAAAATCATTGTAATTATAGCTAAATAATGCCCGATTGGCTAATTTATGAAATAATTGAATCCTAACGGATAAAAAATTGGTTACAAATGACATACCGAGCTGGAAATATTTTAAAATTATTTATAACATAATTTAAGATCAATTATTTAAATATAAAATATCAGACAAACATGACAATAATTTAATAAAAATATGGAAAAAATAGGGAAAAATACTCATCATTACAAAGAGTAATTTTGAAAGCTTATAGGCAAGTTTGAAAATAATCTTGAGGAAAAAATAGGTATCAACAGCTTCCCCTCTTTACCCGGGAAGGATGAAAGAGTTGTCGGGTAAAGATATGATGGCCAATTTTGATCGAATGTAACCGCGTGAGAGAATTAGGCCGCACCCTGGCTTCTGAGCTGCCTACATATCCCTGGTTTTATAGGAATCATGCCATATGTAGTTCCGGAATCATCGGTGAAATATACCGGTGATGTCTCGCAAGAACGGACGCAAGGTGCAAGGTAAGGCAAAATTGGAAGGTTTTACGAGGTTGTTTTGGATAACTGGAGCGGTCCGCTCCTGCCTGGTTGGCTGTTCCGGCCGGACTACCTGCAAGTAAATAACAAGAATATATCGTGCATAATATAAATATGATGCAAGTTCCCGTTGGACTATGAATGTTGTCTTCGGACAATTAGGATGATGTCCTTAGACCATGATGTCCTGGGCCATGAATCGCTTGGTGCGAGATTCGTAGGCTATGAAATGATGTTCTAGGGCCATGAGGATGGTGCCTCCGAACCATTATGCCTTTGAATAATGATATGCAGGTTGAATAAAAGAGATCCTTAGGCCATGAAATGATGTTCTCGGGCCATGAAAATGGTGCCTCTGAATGATGACGCCTTTGGACAAGTTGGCGATATTTCATCCCATGAAGAATGCAGTAGTATGATGCTGACAAGACAGAGCTTAGTCTTGCGATTTGCGAAAAGAAAGAGGGGCAGAGCTCATCCCGAAAGAAAGCGTAAATAAATAACGTAACGAAAGGTGATTGCTTTGAAAAGGTAGAAAGGAGCTTTGCGTAATGTAATAAAATGCAGAGATAGGTAGCGTGGAACCTCGGAAGGCAAAATTGTAGCCTTATGCAAAGATGCGAATGCAGGGGAGGTAGAGCTTAACCTCGTAAGGCAGAGTAGTAGCCTTATGCAGTGCGAGAAAAATGCAGGGAGACATTACTTAGTCTCGGAAGGCAGAATAGTAGCCTTATGCAGTGCAGGAAATAAATGCTAGGGAGGTTGCGTGGAACCTCGGAAGGTAGAATGGTAGCCTCATGCAACGAGAAAATAAAATGTAGAGGGAGGTAAAGCTTAACCTCGGAAGGCAGAATAGTAGCCTTATGCAATGCGAGAAAATGCAGGGAGACAGTGCTTAGTCTCGGAAGGCAGAATAGTATCCTTATGCAATGCAGGAAATAAATGCTGGAGAGGTAGCGTGGAACCTCGGAAGGCAGAATGGTAGCCTTATGCAATTCAGAAAATAAAACGACAGTAAGAGTTCTTAGCTGATGATAAAGTGCGGTGATACGATTGTTGCGAATGAAGTGTCGTTTGCAATGATGATAACGTCGGCATGTGCGGCGAGTTTGAGAGCGTGTCTTTGGGAAGCATACATCTTGCGGGGAGATAACAAGTTTTGGGCTTTCACCGCCTCTGTGCCTGCATCCAAAGAAAAATCGTAAGTTCTGTAAGGGGAGGGTTAGTTCGCATCCCCGCTGGCTTGGCTTGGCATGTCTGCTGGATGATGATAACTTTGTTTGTACCACAGGGGTAGCGTTGCTAAAACAAGCTGTTTTGAGAAATAAATATGCATGGTTTTATAAAAATATGATATAACATATAATTGAATTTTTTTTTCTTTGGATGAACCGACGACCACGACGCGGTTCAAGACATTGCATCCTCTCTTGCTATAGAAATTTGAGGGTCCTCCTCAAAATTCTGCCCCAGTTTGATGGGTGGATGCTTCTGGTTGTTGCTTGTGCTGTGATCGGCTGAACTTGCTTCGGAATTTTGAGGTCCCTCCTCAAAATTCTGTCCCAGTTTCCATTCATGGGAAAAATGAACTTTTTATTAAAATGTGACCGAACCCATAGGGCTGCCTACGTATCCCCTCTTAAACAGAATCAGGTCAGGCGTAGTTCAATTTATAACATTGAGAAAAGCATAGAGAGTTACACATAGTAACGCTTGATTGCATCTGAGTTGATTGGTTTAGGCCAAACTTCTCCATCCATTTCTGCGAGTATGAGTGCTCCTCCTGTCAGCACTCGGTGAACCATGTACGGGCCTTGCCAATTGGGAGAGAATTTCCCTTTTGCTTCGTCTTGATAAGGAAAGATTTTCTTTAACACCAGCTGCCCCGGTGTGAATCGTCTTGGCTTGACTTTCTTGTTGAAGGCTCTGGTCATTCTGTTCTGACATAGCTGACCATGACAAACCGCGTTCATTCTTTTTCCGTCTATGAGGGCCAATTGCTCATAGCGGCTTCTTACCCATTCCGCGTCGCTGAGCTTAGCTTCTTGTATGATTATCAGAGATGGGATCTCAACTTCAGCAGGAATGACGACTTCTGTACCGTATACCAACATGTAAGGAGTTGCCCCGATTGATGTGCGAACCGTGGTGCGATATCCCAGCAGAGAAAATGACAGCTTCTCATGCCACTACTTGTGTTTCTCTATCATCTTTCTCAGTATCTTCTTGATGTTCTTGTTGGCAGCCTCAACGACTCCATTTATTTGAGGTCTGTATGCTGTAGAATTATTGTGTTCGATCTTGAAGGCTTCACACATTACTCTCATCAAATCGCTGTTTAGGTTAGAACCATTGTCGGTGATGATAGACTCTGGAACTCCGAACCGACAAACAATGCGGTCGCGGACAAAGTCGGCCACGACCTTCTTAGTAACTGCTTTGTAACATGCTGCTTCGACCCATTTGGTGAAATAGTCAATGGCAACCAGAATGAACCTGTGTCCATTGGAGGCTGCAGGCTGCAGGCTCGATTGGTCCAATAACGTCCATGCCCCAAGCGGCGAACGGCCAGGGTGAACTTGTTGCATTAAGCTCACTGGGAGGTTCCTTTATCATATCCCCATGTATCTGACATCGATGGCATTTGCGGACATACTTGATGCAATCTGTTTCCATGGTCATCCAGAAATAATCAGCACGAAGTATCTTCTTTGCTAGAACAAACCCGTTCATATGAGGACCGTATGTACCATCATGTATTTCCTCCAACAACTTTGTTGCTTCCTTTGCTTCGATATATACTAGCAAACCCAGATCGGGAGTCCTCCTATACAGGATTCCTCCGTTATGAAAGAAATTGTTTGATAACCTTCGAAAAGTGCGCTTCTGAGTAGCATTTTCAAGCTCTGGATACTCTCCCTCTGCCAAGTATTCCTTAATATCATGAAACCAAGGCTTTCCATCTACTTCTTCTTCAACATGGGCGTAGTAGGCCGACTGATTGTGAATCCCCACCGGGATAGGATCGATGAAGTTCTTGTCTGGATGCTGGATCATAGATGACAAGGTGGCCAGTGCGTCCGCGAACTCATTCTGGATTCTGGGGACGTGCCGGAATTCTATCTTTGTGAACCTCTTTCTTAATTCCTGCACACGATGTAGATATGGCAATATTTTGGAATTCTTGGTCGCCCATTCTCCTCGGATTTGGTGTATCAATAAGTCTGAATCACCAATCACTCATAATTCCTGAACATTTATGTAGATGGCCAAGTTGAGCCCCAGGATGCAGGCCTCATATTTAGCCATGTTGTTGGTGCAGGGGAACCTGAGTTTGGCGGATAGCGGGTAGTGCTGACCAGTTTAAGAAATTAAGACTGCTCCAATACCCACGCCTTTGAAGTTTGCAGCCCCATCAAAGAACATCCTCCATCCATCATAGGATTCTGCAATGTCCTCTCCTACGAATGACACTTCTTCATCAGGGAAATACGTTTTCAATGGTTCGTATTCTCCGTCCACAGGATTTTCAGCAAGATGATCATCTAATGCTTGTCCCTTGACCACCTTCTGAGTTACGTAAATGATGTCGAACTCACTTAACAGGATCTGCCATTTAGCTAGCTTGCCAGTGGGCATGGGCTTCTGAAAGATGTACTTTAGCGGATCCATCCTCGATATGAGGTACGTTGTTTAGGCACAGAAATAATGCCTCAGCTTCTGTGCGACCCAAGTCAAAGTACAATAGGTGCATTCTAGTAGGGAATATCGGGCCTCATACAGGGTAAACTTCTTGCTGCGGTAGTAAATTGCTTGCTCTTTCCTCCCTGTTTCGTCATGTTGCCCGAGAACGCAACCGAAAGCTCCATCTAACACAACACAGTAGAGTAATAGAGGTCTACCCGGCTTTGGAGGTACCAAGACTGGTGGTGTTGAGAGGTAGTCCTTGATTCTGTCGAAGGCCTTTTGACAATCCTCAGTCCATTTAGTGGAAGCATCATTTCTTAGCATCTTGAAAATCGGTTCACAAATGACAGTGGACTGGGCTATGAACCGACTGATATAATTGAGCCTTCCCAGAAAGCTCATAACATCCTTCTTGTTCCTTGGTGGCGGAAATTCTTGGATGGATTTGACCTTTGATGGATCTAGCTCTATTCCTCGATGACTGACAATAAACCCTAGCAGCTTGCCAGTAGGAACCCCGAACGCACACTTTGCGGGGTTAAGTTTCAGATTGTATTTCCTTAACAGGTTGAAGAACTTTCTCAAATCTTCCATGTGATCAGCAACTTTCTTTGATTTGATGATGACGTCGTCCACATATACCTCGATCTCCTTGTGAATCATATCATGGAATATAGTAGTCATGGCTCTCATGTAGGTGGCCCCTGCATTCTTCAGACCGAATGACATCATCTTGTAGCAATACACTCCCCACGGCGTAATGAATGCCGTTTTCTCAGCATCTTCCTCGTCCATCCAAATCTGATGGTAACCAGAAAAACAATCTACAAAGGATTGCAGCTCGTGCTTGGCACAATTATCAATTAAGATGTGTATATTTGGCAGGGGGAAGTCGTCTTTCGGACTGGCCCGGTTAAGATCCCGGTAGTCGACGCAGACTCTGACCTTCCCATCTTTCTTTGGTATATGCACAATGTTGGCTAACCAAGTAGGGTATTCGACCACTCGGAGAACCCCGACGTTGATCTGCTTGGTGACCTCTTCTTTGATTTTCAAGCTCATGTCTGGTTTGAACTTCCTGAGCTTTTGCTTCACTGGTGGGCATGTTGGATTGGTTGGAAGCTTGTGGGCCACAATAGATGTACTGAGGCCAGTCATGTCATCATATGACCAGGCGAATATGTCCTAATATTCCGTTAAGAATTCCGTATATTCCTCCTTTTCTGACGGTGACAAATGAAGGCTGATGCGTGTTTCTTTGACATTCTCTGCGTTTTCCAGGTTGACGACCTCAGTCTCGTCCAAGTTAGACTTAGGTCTATTCTCAAAGTTCTCGACCTATTTAATAATATCCTCAGGTATATCATCCTCGTCTGACTCGGAATCCGTTTGTTGCGTTGCCTCGTTGCAGGTCACAGTCGTCAGTTTATCGAGATAAGTAATAGTAATGCTATGTAAATAAAGTAATGGGGAGGAAAGCAGCAACAAGTAAATATAAGATTTATAAAGAAACTGGAAATGCTTTGATAAATTAAATAATTATTTAAACATGGGAGCTCTTTATTGTAGAAATTAAAATGCGAAAAGGAAGAAAATTCTTTAAATAAATAAACTGTAAATAATGCTTGTTTTGTTAGCCTTGCTACCCCGAGGCTTGACGGGCTTTGGTTGTCCTGATGGACCAATTGTTGAGATAAGATCCTTTGCTCACGACCTGTATGGAAGGTCCTTCCTCGCCCTCCTCTTCAAGAATGACACAACAATCCATGTCCTTATCATCCAGAAATAAATCCCTCATTGCCGCTAACGCTTCCTCTTCATCCGTACCGTAGATGATATCAGCTTGTTGGAAAGTTTGCTCCAAATGAGGTATTGGCTGCTCCAATGGGTAGTAGGGGCCGCTCCATGGTGGCGACCAGTTCTTGAATTCCTTCCAAGTGTACTCGTACCCCAGTCCGAAAGTGGTACCGTGCTTCTTGAGTGTTATTGGATTCGTTATTCCCTTGAGATTTTTACCGAGCCCCTTACCTGGCTCGTACCCTTTCCAGTTCAAGATGCTTTCAATCTTACTGTCCCACCACTTGTACTTATCAATGACATTAACTCGTTTAATGTTGTGGTAGATCTCTCCACCCAACTTACTTCTTCCATCGATGACCGAAAAGGTCTGGCGACCGTAGATATGTTTGCTAATGTCGACATGAATGATTACCTCTTGGGGATTCCCTTAGAACTTCACAGCTTTATGTAGGGTTGATGCCACGGCCCCAGCAACGTGGATCCAAGGTTGTCCTAATAGTAAGTTGTAGGATGCAGACACATCTATTACTTGGAAATCTACATCGAACCAAGTTGGTCCCATCTGTAAGCACAAGGTGATTTTTCCCATGGTGGACCTATGCGAACCATCGAAGGCTTTTACATTGATCTCTCCTTCCTTTATCTCATGTAGACTCTTGCCCAATTTCTTGAGCGTGACCAGCGGACAGATGTTGAGGCTGGAACCACCATCAATTAGGATCCTTATGATGAAATGATCCTCACATTGTACCGTGATGTGTAGTGCTCTGTTATGCCCTAACCCCTCGGGCGGTAGCTCATATTCATGGAAAGTAATTTTGTGGCTCTCCAGTACCCGAACCACTATGTTGGCCATCTCCCCGCTGGTGATATTGTCCGGTACGTATGCTTCACTCAGCACCTTTAACAAGGCACTCCTGTGTGTTTCAGAGTTCTGTAATAGGGAGAGAATGGATATATGAGCGGGTGTCTTGTTCAATTTGTCGAGGATTGAATACTCCTTGGCTTGTATATTTCTCCAATGATCGTCTGAACCTGTCTCAAGGGTGGGAGGACGGTTGGCGGCCTTCTTGCTAGACTCGGCCAAAAGTTCAGGGGTATAAACTCTGCCAGTTCTTGTCATCCCCTGTGCGGCAATGGCCTGCTCAGACTTGCCTTTACCTTTCCTCCTTGCTTCAGTGGTGTAGTCCCATGGGATGGCGTTTGAGTAGAAGGGTGGCGTTGTTGACATTGCCACTGGAATAGGTGTGGTCATTCTTATTCCCACCGGAATATATGTTATAGGTGGCCGTACTGCAACTTCGAGAGGCCGTACAAACTCAACTTTGATCGGCACTGGGGTCTTTCCTTTGGCGGGCGGTCTCGATTCAAACTCGAGTGGGATGGACATGTTTACCTCAGCATCCTCGGATGGCTGCATCTGAACCATAATCGAGTTGAGAGTAATTGCGGGCTTCTTCGGATTACCCTCTGCAATCAACCCAATTGATCCCTCGGGATCCGAATCATCATCTACCTCAATCATATGGACACCACCTTTATGGTCGGGGAGCGGATTATTGCGAACATTAGGAGCAGGGTCCTTTGCTACAATGATCTTGTTGTCTATGAGGGTATGTATCTTGTCCTTCAAGGAATGACATTCCTCGATGGTGTGTCCCTTCATGCCGGAGTGGTAAGTGCATGTTTTGATTGGGTTGACCCATTGAGAAGGGTTCTCAGGGGCGACAACGGGAATGGGTGTGACATAACCGGCGGCTTTGAGCTTTTCGTATAATTGGTCAATGGTTTCAGATATGGAGGTATACTGTTTTGGTGGACGACGGTCGAAGTTTGGGCGAGGTCTTGGGAAGTTTTGGGGATTAGGTAGTGATTGGTAGTGAGAAGGTTGGGAATTGCAGGCATTATAGACGGGAGCTGGTTGGGAGTATCTGGGCGAGGTAGGCTGATATGTGGGTGGTGGAGCTTGGTAGGTGGGTGAGGGTGTTTGGTATTGAGGTGAGGTTGCTTGGTAACTTGGAGCTGGTTGGTACGTGAAGGAAGGTGCGTGGTATACTTGGTATTTAGGAGGGGACTTGGCTTGCTGTGCCACCATCACGGCTCCTACATCTCTTTTTTTGGACACACCACCGGATTGCAGAGCTTTATTGGTAGCCTGTAAGGCTTCAAAATTAGTAACCATATCGTTTTTTATACCTTCCTCGATTCGCTCTCCCAACTTGATAATATCAAAAAACTTGTGCCCCTCGACCATCATCAACCGCTCATAGTACTGAGGATCCTGAGCTCGTACAAAGAACTTCTTCATTTGTTCCTCTTCCAAGGATGGTCTGACCTTGGCGGCTTTTGACCTCCAACGAGTAGCATACTCGTGAAAGGTCTCTGTTGGTTTCTTCTTTAAGTTCTGGATGTAGAATATATCCGGTGCATTCTCCGTGTTGAACCTGAATCTATCCATGATGTCCGTAGCCATGCTCACCCAGTTGGTCCATTTCTTTGGATCCTGGCTGATGTACCAGGATAGTGCATCTCCTTTCAAGATCTTCATGAAGAGTTTCATGCGGATCCTTGCATCTTTCCCCACGCCGACCAATTTGTCGCAGTAAGTCCTCAGATGGACTCTTGGGTCACCAGTATCATCAAACATCTCGAACTTAGGAGGTTTGTACCCCTCAGGCAGTTCAACATCCAGTTGTATGCAAAGATCCTCATAGTTCAAACCCTCGATCCCTTTAACTCCTTCGACGCCCTGAACTCGATTGGTCAATTTCTTGAGTTCCTCGGCCAGATTCCTGATGAGCCTGTCCTTCTCGTCGGACTCATGGTTATGCGGTGTGGAATGAGCTACGATTTTTACATAAATGGGATTATCGTAAGCCTGGAAATGGTCTCTTGTCTGATCCTGGAGAGGCGGAGTGTTGTGGTGACATGTATTGCATTGTGCTGGTGGAACTGAATCTTTGGGGTGATTGGGTTGTTTGGGGATGTTTTGTGGTAAAGTGGGGTTCAGAGCATTTGGGAAGTGAACGTCTGGGACGTTGAGGGAGAATGATAAGTGGGCCAAGTTCTTGACTTGATCAAGTTCCTCTTGGAACTTTAGCAGCTTCTTCTCTAGTGGAGACATACCCTCGTGTAGAACCTGAATACCTCGACCATTAGTGATCTCAACCTGTTCATCCCTGTTGTCTTTTATGGTGCCGCTTGCATCTGCCATCTTAGTTTTACCCTTACTTTTCCCTTTAGGAGGACTGGGAGGAGGAGTAGGAGGAGGGCCCTTTGATATTGTGCAATAAGATGTTGATGCCAGAGTGCACGAACTAACCTTTGGGGAAGGTGAATAACTAAAGAAAAATAGAAAAGGTAGTGAAGTTAGTGAGGATTATGAAGAATATTGCGGTAATTTAAACACGTAATGCGAAAATGTAAAACGCATCCTAAGTTGGGGAACCTCTTTATGCCCGAGGTAGGCCTAGCGACAAATTAATTTGGAGAACTTAAAATACCAAATGCCTCATTTTATCGATAATAAAATAGACAAATCCAACTTGACACTAAGAATGTGAAAATATAAAATGCCACTAATGGCGAGTGACTTTATTACATCAAAAGCAAAGTAAAGACAAATCCTATCTACTTGGTCCCAGAAGGACCTTCCCCAGACTCGGCATCTCCGCTTGCCTTGATCAACATTCCCATCTCGCGGAGCCCCAACAGCAAGTGGGTCCTGGCTAGAATTCCCGTTTTAGCTCCCTCGGTCTTCTGACAAGTCTCGATCCTCCTAAGGAACTTCTCCTCCAGGTCAACTATTCCTCTCTCCAAGTGTGCTAGCCTTTGGGTGGAAGTGATGGCCATGCCCTTCCATTCCTCGATCAACTTCTTGTTGGCTATGTGGATTTTGTGATGATCTTCCTCACAGTCACAGAGCCTCTTGCGCAGCTGGTTGAGTCTAGTTGTTGCCTCGGCTTTCTCATCTATGACCCTATGTCCTCGAGCGAACCCTGGCTCAATACTTCCTCCCCAGTTATCTTCCAACCATCCCAGATAATAAGGAGAGCAACCAGCGTGATACCTGTCGGGCTCGATAGTATCCTTCTCCAACCGGATCCTGCAGTGCCACAATTGCTGAGCTTGACACTTGTGAGGGCTGTCATCATTTTGGAAGTCCGCCCTGAGATGACTCATTTTCTCGACCCTTGGGATGACTTGCTTCCTCCCTGCCTGCCTCATGGCTCGAATCGGGACGTAGGGGTATGTTCCTCTAAGACCGATCAATATTAGGAATGGAGTGTCTCTAGTCCGGATGATGAATTCGTAGGTCGGGAACAACTCGAACATCCATTGGATCTGATCCACGGTCAGATTTTCCAATAACTCGACCCATCCATTGGCATTCTCCGGCTGTGCAAATATGTCGGGGATGTAGTTCATACGCTTTGGATGATGGAAAGCAATATGATCATCCCAGACTCTCCTATGTATGTAATGGCGGTAGTCACCCTTTTGCATATGCTCGGTGAGCCAGAGCTGGAGTAGCAGGTTGTAACCCTCAAAATGTTTCGCTCCTCGTTGACATTTCTCCAAGGCTCGGTATATGTCGGCAATGATCATAGGTACAATGTTGAAATCCTGTATGTTGATCCCTTCCATCAAAGTCTTGGTAACCATAGCCAATCTGGTGTGAATTCTCTCCTTTTTTGTTGGGAAGACCATCAATCCCAAAAAGCAGAATATGAAGACGAATACCCGGCAGTGAATGTGCGCAGAGAGGTGAGGGCGAACTCTTCCTGATATGTGCAGTAAGACTGACTACGGCCATACCTCTCGTACAAGTAGTCAAAAGGGATGCACGAGTCTTTCAAGAAGACTCAGTCCGGATTCTTCTTGAGCCCCATCATCTTGAGAAAACCCCGGCCTTTTCGATTTTCAAGCATCAATAACCCTTGAGACTCCCAAGGTAAACCAGCTAAACCCCCTATCTCCTCTAGCAGCGGTGTCATCTCATTGTTCCCAAATTGAAAAACCGACCGATCACAGTCCCAGAATAAGGTGGCAGCCTCTATCACAATGTTATTAGGCTGAATGTCCAAAAGGGAGGGCAGGTTGCCCAGGTGTTTTCTGACTATTGTTTTGTCGCTTGAGTGCAAGTCTTCCCACCAATTCAGATGTTTTGGGTGGATGTTGGTGACCATGCCGAATCTGGGGACCTCATGCCTCATTTCTGCAAAATAAATAGGTTAGGCCCTTACCCCCACCAGACTCGACTATTTAACATCAATAATTAGCATGAGCATTTAAAGTTCTCCAAATAAATACACAGAACGTGAAGGCGTCCTTTTGGGTTCCGGGGAAACCCAACGGACTTTGGATAAGGCTATCTTAAAGGCTATTGTGCGGACAACACGTTAGCCTGGCTAGGTTTGACCATGATACATGCAGCATACAATAGAGTAACGTTTATATTGGGGTTTTAGACTAGTACCCTTGAGCGGACAACCTAAGGGGGAAGGCACAGAACTGTCGACTGCACCGCTAATCGACTAGTTTTACCGCAAATACGCCTTTACGAATTTAGGGGGTGATAATATTGGAATAGCGCAACCACTCATTGTAAGCGTTGCTATAGGATTTTGTTTGGCACGAATGGAATATGGATGTGGAGCATGATATGCAATAAATGGCGTTTAAACAAATAGGCATGTATTTTCACATTGAGGAAAGCGGTAAAGAAAGGAAATACATCAGTTATAATGGAAAGCGGTTGCAAAGAAAACATGAAGATATGTCAATTTCGTTCAGGTGAAATAAATACTTGTAAAAAATAAACAGTTAACAACATATAACAGGGAATAGGAAAAGGTGGGAGCATAAATTAAAAATTAAAGGTCCAAATTCACAAAGTAACTTGTAATGGTATAAGCCTAGGGAAAGTCCCCAGCAGAGTCGCCATGCTGTCGCGCCCCCTTTTTTCTATTGCACGGGTTAGGTACGGAGAGATCGGGTTTATGACATTTTGGACAACTCTTTAAAGAAAAAGGGTTTAAGGAAGAGTCGCCACCTAACGATTTTTATGGTGCGTTAGGGCACCTAGAGTTGATAACTCATAAACTAGTTTGCATTACCAGAGATTGGGTAAGGGCTTGAAGTTATCCTAAGGGGAAGGTGTTAGGCACCCCTAAAGATCCACAACGGTGGGTACCAGCCAAGAAATTTTGTGAAATTGGACAGTGAACAAGTAGCAAGCAACGCTCATATAAGAGGGGATTTCAAACAAGTATGAAAATCTTTACAAGTATTGGAAAAAACATTAGAATAAACATTTTAAAAGAACTGTCCTAAGTTTAAAGTAATACTAATCACATCAATGCAATACCCGATATGTCACTTCCTCAGAGAGGCGGCTACACGTGGTATTAGCGCACCGGTCATCATATCCGTATTCTACCCTTCTCGCCCCGTAAAGGTTATTTAAAATGCGTGTGTTGGTCACGAATGTTTATTGCGTGCTATTACCCGTCTCGTCCTATTAGTCCTGGAGGGTGTGTAGGACTAGTATTCCTACAAGGCGAGTATTAGGCTGACCCCCTAGGTTTAAAGGATTAAACTCTAAGCAACATACAATAATAGTTAGGACTGCATATAGAGGAAGCATACAAAAACAAATAGGGGACCATACATCCCTCCACAAGTTGTATATGTAAATAGCACGACTCAAGCACATAAAGGAGTCTCAATGAAAGAGTTTTATAACAGAGGTTTTAAGTTTGAAAACATTAGGCTTAGGAGCTTTGGTTTTCAGCAAATAAAGCAAAAGGTCGATTAAAACAGAGCAGTTTAAAGAAGACTCAAAGGCAATAGGAAGATTAAAAATGCACAACAGTTTTGATGGAGTTTCAAATAAACGGATGAATAACCTTTAGAAAACCAATAATCAGAAGTAAAACAAGATTTGAAAGTAAAACTGAGTAGTTTCAAACCGGGGTGACTTACTTTGAAATCAGTAATTCAAAAATATAGCAGGAACCAATAGTTTAAAGGAGAGTGAGTGCATAAATTCGAGAACCAATAATTTTAAGATAGAGCAAGGATTCAAACAAAACAGAGTGACTTTGTGAAAGGGGGAGTTTGTTTTGAAAATCTATTAATTGCTAGGCAAACAAGAGTGAAAATAATGACACACAACAATGTGCTCAAGAAAAGGTTGATTAGTTTTACAGGTCATTTTTAATACAAACAAGACATAACAGTTGATTTGGGTTTTAATAAGTGTTAGGCCTAAGGTTTGCCTAGGCGTCGTACACATTGCCTATTTTTATATTTTGAAAGGTGAGCACTTAAGGAAAAAATGAAATGCATAGGGGACCCATGCATACTTTAGTCCTGATTTTAACGACATGCGAGGAAAAGATACATTTACAGAAACCCTTTAACCATATTTTAGCGAGATTACTAGATTAGAACATTAGCTAGACGTTTAACAGGGCACAATGGAAAACAGGCATTTTGAAAGTAAAGTCCTAAAGAGCAGGATATCTAATGCACACATGAATAAGTAGAATCTTGTAGGCATGTCTTCTACATGCAATGCTTGTGAAGATGCAATAGCAGTAACATTATGGCAGTTTTATTACTTGGTTATAATTATTAATTGTGAGCGGGGCTTATAAAATGATATGAATATAACAGTTGTGCTGAAATAAGAACCTAAACATGATTTCTAATGCATGGTATGCATGTCCTAAGCATGCTACTATTACACATATAGGTAAGTAAAATCCTATAGTCATGTTTTCTACGCATACTATACTAAACATGCATAGTCTCCTCCCACATTTACTATCCAGCCCCAATTATTCGTTTACAAATTATTATAGGCCAATAATAATAAATTACATTAATGAAATGAAAAAAAGAAGTAAGAAGCTACTTCTATAGGGAGCCTTCAATCAGGCCCAATCTCCTAGCCTCACTCCTTTCGAGCTTCACAGCCTTACATGGCCTGGGTGCGGCAAAGTTCCCTAGGGCCCCAAATGGGTCCCTGGCCAATACCAGCACCCAAGAAAAATTGCCATGATTTTAACAAAGTGCAGTGTGGAATTACCAGCCTTGTGTGTCAAATTTCAATGAGTACTCAGGGGTACTCAAGGCAATGCTCACACGAAGGGGGTAGGACCTAATTTCTAAGAGTAGTGGGAAGTGCTTATAGTTTAAAAGTGTGTTGAGTTTGAAAGAGTTCTGAAATAACAGTTTTGAAAAATGACTTCAAAGAGCAATGTAAGAGTTTTACAAAAGGAAAATAGTTTGCAAAAAGGAAAAAAACAGGCCAATCACAACTCAGCAAAGGTGCAGGGTTCAAACTCAACAGGGGAAAGGGAGTTGGGGACAATTAATTCACATGTTAACAATAGAATAAAGTTACAAATTCACATAGTTACCACATAGTTGTCACAAAGCAATCATAGATTAACAAGATCAGAATTATATAGCATTTAGAAATCAGATGGAGGGATACAGGTTGCAGCATGAGAGGCTAAANTATAGAGAATCACATGAGAAAAGAGGATTACTTATTAGACTAACAAAAGAGAAAGAACATTATAGAATCGTGCTAATTACATGGTAGGCAGTAGAACCACAAGATAAAGCACCAAAGGAACAACAAGTATATAAACAAGAACTGAAGCATAATGTGTAGAGACACTATAAAATTAACTTAGAGACATACCAGTTGATTGATATAGAATAGCAAGGTGCAAAGAGATAGAACAACAACATCAATATGCAGAACAAAGGAGCAACAAAGTAGTAATGTGCAGAAGCAAAAGAGCAACAATGATTACTCAGTGTGTTTGTGTGTGCTATCAGTGTCAGTGTTAGTGTGTTTTGCAAAGAGAGAAGGCAGAGTATACATAGTTGAAAAGCAAGTAGTAAATAAGGTAAAAAATCAAGTTAAGTAGTAATTGAGGAACTCGAAATCAATTAAATCAGGAAATTAAGGCAAGTACTCCCTTAAGCCAAGGGATTTGATTCAAACGGTAAGAATCAGTAATATATAAGGCAAGAAGAATCAATACACGATTAATAAGGAAAAGATCAATGTAGTTCAGTAATGGTAACAACTTAGAATCAGTAAAGTGAGAATAAGAAGTCTCCCTTAATTAAGGGAGTCATCTCAAACGGTAAAGAAAAGGGAGAAAAATAGGGAAAAGAATTCACATAGCAAGAGCAATCAAGGAAATAATTTGAACATGGCAAGCATAGAGTAAGTAATTGGGACTAGGTTCAGAAGTTTTAATTAAGGAAACAATGTCAAGAATCAGTAAACATTGTAATCGACCACACAATAAGGCAGGAAAATAATTCAGAGGTTGGAAATCATTAAATGGGTATCAATCCCCATAGATTAGGGATCCTAAATTAGTACCAATTCAGGAAAAGCCTCATATATTTAAGGAGATATTGGGAATCAACATGGTATCACTCATAGTCATTCAAAAATGTCAAAATANGAAATAAGCACTAATTTGAATAGGATAAACACACATTAGGCAAGAAGCAGTAGAATCAAAGACCAACATCATAAAAAGGTAATAATCACAAATAATCAGGGATTACTCATGGGAAACTGATACACACACAAAACGGAGGGACAAATCAGTAGAGACATAATCAGGGTTAGAACATAGTGTTAAAACTAAAGTTTTAACATAATAAATCATGACTAAAAGTGATGAAACGTCTAAGCATATGAGAAAATCACTTGAACCTTGATAAATCGTTTGAAGAAAATTTTCAGAAACCCTAAGTGAAGAACTTGTTTAAAAATGGAAAAGCTTTTGAGAAAAAGTGTAATAATACTCGTAATAAACCTAGATTCAGTGTAGATCTAAGAAAATCAGAAGGTTTTAAAGATTAGGGTTTCAGAGATATCGGAGAAAGTGGAAGAACCTGCTGTGAAACTCAAAGATCGTGGCAGATATGGCATGGTCGCGTCAAAACTCCATCGGAGAGAGCCGGGAAACCAACAAGAAGGAACCCTAGTACCGTTTAGGCGTGGTAAAGACCACTGGAGGTCTCAGATATGGAGTAAACCGGAGAAATGAGGCGTCATGGCGGCTGGTATTCGAAAGGGGTGAGACTGGAGGTGGCCATAGAGATGGTGGAGGCCATCGGAGAAGAAGAACCCAGAAGGTTCTAGAGAGTGGAGGAGAGGAAGAGACGAGAAGAAAGAGAATTGGTCTTGAGAGAATAAGAGGGGTCAAGGGGGGTTGGTTAGAGTTAATTAAGGTAAGTTTTAATCCGGACCATTGATCAAAATTGATCAACGATCAGGATTTGGCAAGAGCTGCGTCGGGTCTGGGTAGGATTTGGTCTTGGGTATTTAATTGGGTTTGGGCTGAGTATTTAATTAATGCTAGTTTTTAAATAAATGTGGCTAGATATTAAATACCCCAAAAAATAGACAAATAATTAAATAAACAGCCAATAATTATAAAAAAATGAAATTGAGTTTAAATAAATGAAATTAAGGTAATTAAACAATATTAAGTATAAAAATGACTAATTATCGAATTAAAATGGCATAAAGTGTGCAATTGGATTATAATTGCAAAATCATTGTAATTATAGCTAAATAATGCCCGATTGGCTAATTTATGAAATAATTGAATCCTAACGGATAAAAAAATGATTACAAATGACATACCGAGCTGGAAATATTTTATAATTATTTATAACATAATTTAAGATCAATTATTTAAATATAAAATATCAGACAAACATGAAAATAATTTAATAAAAATATGGAAAAAATAGAGAAAAATACTCATCATTACAAAGAGTAATTTTGAAAGCTTATAGGCAAGTTTGAAAATAATCTTGAGGAAAAATTGGGTATCAACACCACCCCCTCAGCCAGCTAGGGGTGGTCGTGGTGCCAGAGGTGGAGGTCAGACTCCTAGAGGTGGAGGACAGGCCACGAGAGGTAGAGGTCAGGCCGCAGTAGGTCGACCCAGAGATGTTTAGGTTGGAGGGGCTTCGCCCCGATGCTATGCTATTCCGGCCAGGCCTGAGGCTGAGACCTCTGACGCAGTTATCACAGGTACGGTTTCAGTATGCAGCCGAGATGCTTCGGTATTATTCGATTTGGGTTCTACTTTCTCTTATTTGTCTTCATATTTTACCCCTTATTTGAGCATGCCCCGTGATTCCCTGAGTGATCCTGTATATGTGTCTACCCCGGTGGGTGATTCTATAGTGGTAGATCGAGTCTACCGTGCTTTCTTAATAGTTATTGGTGGTATGGAGACTCGGGTTGATCTTTTTCTTCTGGATATGGTCGACTTTGATGTTATATTGGGGATGGATTGGCTATCTCCCTATCATGCCATTCTGGACTGTCATGCCAAGATAGTGACCTTATACTTACCAGGAGTACCTTGTTTGGAGTGGAGAGGGACTCCTAGTCATTCTTCTGGTAGAGTTATTTCTTATATGAAGGCTCGACGCATGGTCGAGAAGGGTTGTCTGGCCTATTTGGCCTATGTTCGTGATTCTAGTGCCGAGGTTCCTTCTATGGAGTCTGTGCCCGTGGTTCGTGAGTTTCCAGAGGTATTCCCTGCTGACCTGCCGGGTATGCCACCCGACACGGATATTGACTTTTGCATTGAGTTGGCTCCGGGCACTCAGCCCATTTCTACTTCGCCGTATCGTACAGCCCCGCCAGAGTTGAAGGAATTAAAGGAGCAGTTGCAGGATTTGTTGGATAAAGGCTTCATTAGGCCTAGTGTTTCTCCTTGGGGTGCTCCAGTGCTGTTTGTTAAGAAGAAATATGGCTCAATGAGGATGTGTATTGACTACCAGCGGCTAAATAAGGTTACTATTAAGAATAAGTATCCTTTGCCGAGGATTGATGATCTATTTGACCAGCTTCAGGGTGCTACAGTGTTTTCCAAGATAGACTTGAGATCAAGTTACCATCAGCTGAGGATTAGGGCGTCTGATGTCCCTAAGACGACCTTTCACACTCGTTATGGACATTATGAGTTCTTGGTGATGTCATTTGAGTTGAGAAATGCCCCCGCTGCTTTTATGGAGTTGATGAACCGTGTGTTCAGGCCATATTTGGAGTCATTTGTGATTGTGTTTATTAATGATATCTTGATTTACTCCCGTAGCCGAGAGGCGCATGAGCAACACCTTCGAGTCGTCCTCCAGACTCTGAGGGATAGGCAGTTGTATGCCAAATTTTCTTAGTGTGAGTTCTGTTGAGTTCAGTGGCATTTCTAGGCCATGTTGTGTCGGTAGAGGGTATTCAGGTGGATCCCAAGAAGATTTCAGCATTCAGAGATTGGCATAGACCCACTTCAGCTATAGAGATTCAGAGCTTTTTGGGCTTAGCAGGTTATTATCGCCGATTTGTGGAGGGCTTTTCATCTATAGTAGGCCCGATGACCAGGTTTACCCAGAAGGGTGCCCAGTTCAGGTGGTCAGATGAGTGTGAGGCGAGCTATCAGAAGCTCAAGACAGCCTTGACCACGGCACCGGTGTTAGTGTTGCCCACAGGTTCATGACCGTATACCGTGTATTGTGATGCTTCACGGGTTGGACTTGGTGTAGTGTTGATGCAAGATGGCAAGGTCATAGCCTATGCTTCTCGTCAGTTGAAGGTTCATTAGAAGAATTATCCAGTCCATGATTTGGAGTTAGCAGCTATTGTTCATGCGTTGAAGATCTGGAGGCATTACTTGTATGGTGTGCCATGTGAGGTGTTCACGGATCACAAGAGTTTATTCAAGCAAAAGGAGTTGAACATGAGGCAGAGAACGTGTTTAGAGTTGTTAAAGAACTATGACATTACCATTCTTTATCATCTGGGGAAGGCCAATGTGGTGGCCGATGCTTTGAGCCGAAAGTCAGCCAGTGTGGGTAGTCTTGCTTATTTATCAGTCGGAGAGCGACCTCTTGCTTTGGATGTTTAGGATTTGGCCAACCGACTTATGATATTGGAGGTTTCTGAGACTGATGGTGTTTTGGCCCATATCGTAGCCCGTTCTTCATTGTATGATCGTATTCGGGCTAGGCAGTATGATGATCGTGATTTATGTGTTCTTAGGGATACAGTCCGGCACAGAGGTGCCAAGTAGGTTACGATTGATGATGAGGGAGTTTTCCGGATGCAGGGCCGCATTTGTGTACCTGATGTTGATGATATTCGTGAGTTGATACTACAGGAGGCACATAATTCCCGGTATTCCATTCATCCGAGCGCCGCAAAGATGTAACAGGACTTGCGGCAACATTATTGGTGGTGGAGAATGAAGAAGGATATTGTAGCTTATGTAGCTCGGTGCTTGAACTGTTAGCAGGTTAAGTACGAGCACCAGAGACCCGGTGGTTTGATGCAGCAGATTCAACTTCCCCAGTGGAAGTGGGAGCGTATCACCATGGATTTTGTAGTTGGGCTCCCCCAGACCCAGAGGATGTTTGATGCGGTGTGGGTTGTTGTGGATAGACTGACCAAGTCAGCACACTTCATTTCGGTATCAGTTTCGTATTCAACGGAGAAGTTGGCAAGGATCTATATGAGAGAGATTGTTAGACTGCATGGCGTGCCTATATCCATTATATCAGACCGAGGTACTCAGTTTACCTCCCATTCTGGAGAGTATTTCGGCGAGAGTAGGGCACACAGATTGAGTTGAGCACAACATTTCATCCTCAGACGGATGGACAATCCGAGCGTACCATTCAGATCTTGGAGGATATGTTGCGGGCTTGTGTCATTGACTTTGGTGGTTCATGGGACAAGTTCTTGCCTTTAGCTGAGTTTGCCTAAAACAACAACTACCAGTCGAGCATTCAGATGGCTCCGTATGAGGCGTTGTATGGTAGACGGTGTCGGTCCCAGTCGAATGGTTTGAGCCAGGAGAGGCTAGATTGTTGGGTTCCGAGTTAGTCCAGGATGCCTTGGACAAGGTGAAGATCATTCAGGATAGACTACGTACAACTCAGTCCAGGTAGAAGAGTTATTCGGATCGTACAGTTCGAGATTTGACATTCATGATAGGAGACCGGGTATTTCTTTGGGTGTCGCCCATGAAGGGCATGATGAGGTTCGGGAAGAAGGGCAAGTTGAGCCCTAGGTACATTGGTCCATTTTAGATTTTGGATAAGGTAGGAGAGGTGGCCTACAAACTTGCCTTGCCACCGAGTTTATCAGCCATGCACCCGGTGTTTCATGTATCTATGCTCCAGAGGTATATTGCGGATCCATTTCATGTACTTGATTTCAGCGGTGTCCAGTTGGACAAGGATTTGTCTTATGAGGAGGAGCCGGTAGCCATATTGGCTTGGCAGGTTTGTTAGTTGAGATCGAAGAGTTATCCTTTGGTTCGTGTTCAGTGGAGAGGTCAGCCTGTTGAGGCAGCGACCTGGGAGTCCGAGTCCGATATGCGGAGCCGATATCCCCACCTTTTCCCCGATTCAGGTACCTTTCTATGTCCGTTCGAAGACGAACGTTTGTTTTAGAGGTGGAGAATGTGATGACCCAAAAGGTCATCCTGAGTAAATTTAGCCAAAACTGTGTTCCGAGGCCCCGAAAGCCTCCGTTAGTCTCACCTCGAGGTGCATGCGCAGCCCCGACGCGTAGCCGGGAAGCCTTTATGTGGAAACTTGATAAAGAGTTTAATTTATAATAATTAATTGATTAAAGTTGACTTTGGTCAACATTTTTGGTAAACGGACCCGGACCCGTGATTTGACGGTCCCGGAGGGTCCGTAGGAAAATATGGGACTTGGCGTATGCTCGGAATCGAATTCCGAGGTCCCACGTCCGAGAAATAAATTTTTAAAGAAAACTATTTTCTGAAAATAATAAAGGCTTTTGAAAATGAACTTTGATGTGCAAACTGCGTTACCGGGCCCGTATTATGGTTCCGGAGCTCGGAACAGGTTTAATATATTTAATATGAGTTGTTTGTAAAATTTGGTAAGAAACGGACTTGGTTTGACGTGTTTCGGATCAAAATGGGAAATTTAGAAGTTCATGAAGTTTGAGAAAATTCTATAGATTTTGGAGTTTAATACATTGTTTTTGATGTTATTTTTGTGGTTTAATTAATTGAATAAGTCCGTAAGATGTTTATGAGGTTGTGTGTGTATTTGGTTTTGAGCCCCGAGGGCTCGGGTGAGTTTCGGGTAGGTGTCGGGGTGCTAAAATGTTGAAAAATTTGGTGTAAATAGGTTGTTGCTGGTGTCTGGTGTTTTGTTCTATGCGATCGCATAGGTCCTTCTGCGATCGCATAGGCTTGCATTGAGGGGGCAGATCTGTTGCACTTTGCGATCGCATAGTGTTCTCCGCGATCACATAGTGCACTAGGTAGAGCTGGGTGGGGGCTGGGTGAATGCTCTCTACGATCGCATCCTTTGACCCGCGATCGCATAGCTTGAGCCAGGGATACTCTGCGATCGCATTCTTTGATCAGTGATCGCAATGCTCAGAACTGAGTACACTATGCGATCGCACCTCCACTTCCGCGACATAGTACAAAAGTTCTCCCAATTATTAATTTTTCAAAAATAGAATATACATACGGGATTTTCACTTTTTCACCACCTTCTTCGTCTCCAAGACCCCATAGGCGATTCCCAGGCGAGTTTTCCTCCATAACCACTTGGGTAAGTGATCCTAACTCTAATCTCTTCCATTTTCCTTCATCAATCACTAGAATCTAGGGCTAAAATCATGAAATCAAGGTAGAAATTAGGGGTTTTGGGTAGAGATAAGGTTTATGGAATTTTTGGGAATTCAACCTCATTTTGGGGTCGGATTTCAAAACAAATTGTATATTCGGGCTCGTGGGGGAATGGGTTATGGGGTATTGGTCTGAACCTCAAGTTTGGACCAAGCGGGCTTGGGGTCGAATTTTGGTATTTTTTTGGAAGAATGATGAGAAATGTATAATTAGGCTTTGGAATTGGTTTATTTAGTAATTATTGATGTTTATAAGTCAATTATGTCTAAATACTATCGTTTCGGAGTTGGATTCGAGATGAAAGGTTGTGATTGAGGCTTGACTTGCATTTTTGGAGCTGAGGTAAGTGTTTGGCCTAACCTTAGCTTTTGGGAATATGTATAGAGTCTTGTTTGCTATGTGTAATTCATGTCCAACTTATAAGTGAGGTGAGGAGTACCTATATGTTGTGGTCAAGCATGCCCGTGAGTCAAATGTGATGAATTATACTATGTTCTTGATATTCTCTATGCTATGAATAATTGGTGATTTAGAAGTGATATATTGATGTTGTTTCATGACGTGGGAAGTTATTGATTAATTTTTCAGTTGAGGATTTTTATTGTTGAATTTATGCCTTTGAGAGAGATTGGTTATAGCTGAGTCCCTTGCCGGGACGATAGAATTTTGTTGGTTATTTCTGTACATTTAGAACTTCTTATTGTAAACCTTTATATTGAATTGTTGTTTCTGTGTACATTATGCACGAGGGGACATTCCGTGCCGAGTGATCGTGAGTCTATGCACGAGGGGACATTCCGTGCCGAGAGATCGTGAGGCTATGCACGAGGGGACAGTCCGTGCCGAGTGATTATTATATATGCACGAGGGGACATTCTGTGCTGAGCGATTATTATTTATGCACAAGGGGACATTCCGTGCCAGGTGACTTTATTATTTATGCACGAGGGGACATTCCGTGCCGAGTGATTGTGAGGCTATGCACGAGGGGACATGTCGTGCCTTTTGGTGCTTATTTACTTGTTTCGAGATGTTAATTCCTGTCTTACTTCTACATTTCAGTTATTATCTTATCCTGCTGTTTTGGTAATTTATTGCCCCTATATCCCCAACATGTTTTTCCCCGTAACTGTGTTTCCTGTTTATTTTCCTGTTATATTGTTGAACTATACATGTATTAATTGCGGTCGTGTCCTAGCCTCGTCACTACTTTGCCGAGGTTAGGCTCGGCACTTACTCAGTACATGGGGTCGGTTGTACTGATGCTACACCAGCACTTCGTTATGTTGTGCAGATTACGCAGCCGGACCCCATGGACATTGACGGAGGGAGTATCCTTCAGTCTATTCAGGAGACATCAAGGTAGACGCGCAGACGTTCGTGGGCTTTGGCGTCACCTTTTACCCTTCTCCTTCAGTTCTGTCTTATCTTTATAGTTCAAAGACAATTATATGTATTTATTTTTCAGACCCTTTGTATTTAGTAATCTCATAGACAGTTTGTGAGTTAGTGACACCAGTTCTGGGTTAAATTTATGGGATTTATTTCGAAACTTGTTATATAGTTCTGAAATTAGATAACTTTCATATTGTTAATCACAATTGCTTTAGTTATCTTGTTTTCTTAACTGTTAATGAATTTATTTATTCAAAATGTTGGCTTGTCTAGCGGGTTCAACGTTAGGCGCCATCACGGCCTGAAGGTGAGATTTCGGGTCGTGACACTTTGGTTCAGTTCATGAGCGCTTTCAGCACTCTGACTCAGGCGGGACTACCCCCGATAGCTCCAGCCACATCTCAGGCCAGGGGAGAGGCACAGACTCCCACAGCCCGCGCTCCTGAGCAGAGGGCTCATGTTGATCAGGCCCCAAAGTTCATTCCTATGCCCCCAGCAGCTCCAGATCGGCGTGATGCTAGGGTAGTTTCTTCTGAGGTAGAGCAACTCAGACTTGAGAGGTACAAGAAGTACCACCAACCTATTTTCAGCGGACTAGCTTCAGATGACGCTTTGGGTTTTCTTCAGGAGTGTCATCGTATTCTCCTCACTATGGGTATTGTGGAGACGAGTGGGATTTCTTTCACCGCTTTCCAGCTGAGGGGAGATGCTTATTAGTGGTGGAGTGCCTATGAGTTGAGTAGTCTGTATGAGGAAACCTCACTCACTTGGGCTCAGTTCTCAAAAATGTTTTTGCTTGAGTTTGTCCCTCAGAGCCTCAGGGATGCTTGTCGAGCAGAGTTTGAGCAGTTACGCAAGGGTACTATGACTGTGTCAGATTATGCAGTCCGTTTCAGTGACTTGGCTCGTCATGCACCGGCCTTGGTTGGCACGGTCAGAGAGAGAGTCCGACGCTTCATTGAGGGACTCCACGCCGGTATTCGGACCAGTATGGCCAGGGAGTTGGAGATGGATATCACTTACCAACATGCAGTGAGTATTGCCCGGAGGATAGAGGGCATATTTTCTCGGGACAGAGAGGAGAGGGAGGCCAAGAGGTCTCGAGAGACTCGTCATTATTCGGGAGCTCTTGCATCAGCAGCACGCTATGGTAGGGGATTTGTAAGTCGCCCGATTCATTCAGCTCTTCCAGCAGCCAGTGGTATCCCAACTCCTCCTAGACCTCAAGAGCCTTATTATGCACCACCAGTATCTAGTGTGCCTCCTGCTCGAGGTGCTGTTACCGGCCAGTCCATCAGCCCAATTCAGAGTCAGCATCAGCCGCCACATCCTCCGAAGTGTTTTTTTGAGTGTGGTGACCCTCGCCACATGTTCAAACATTTCCCCAGAGCTAGGAGGGGTGCATCATCTCAGACTTATCAGGCCCCACATGCCCCACCAGGTCCTCCATCTATTCTTCCACCCCCAGTTTCTACCCCACCTTCTCAGAAAACTCGAGGTGGAGGTCGGGGAGGTCGAGGTCGCCTTAGAGGGGGAGGCCAGACCTTCCAGCCCGTTCAGAGGACGTCGCTTCAGATTCAGTCATCACAGGTATTGTCCCTGTCTGTCATAGGGATGCATCAGTATTATTTGACCCAGGCTCTACGTATTCGTATGTGTCTTCTTATTTTGCTTCACATCTGGGGATAGCTTGGGATTCTTTAAGCTCCCCTGTTTATGTTTCTACTCCTGTAGGAGCGTTTCTTGTTGTGGATCGCGTATATTGGTCGTGTTTGATTGTTATCAGTGGTTTTGAGACCAAAGCTGATCTATTATTACTTAGTATGGTAGATTTTGATGTTATCTTTGGCATGGTTGTCGCCCCATTATGCTATTCTTGATTGTCATGCCAAGACCTTGACGCTGGCTATGCTAGGTTTACCGAGATTAGAGTGGAGAGGTACCTTAGAGTATACTCCCCGTAGAGTCATTTCTTTCCTTAAGGCTCAGCGGATGGTTGAGAAGGGTTGTGATGTTGGCCTTTGAGAGATATGTTAGTGTTGATGCCCCTATAATTGAGTCAGTTCCACTTGTGAGGGACTTTCCTGATGTGTTTCCAACTGATCTTCCGGGTATGCCGCTCGACAGAGATATTGATTTCGGCATTTATTTGTTGTTGGGCACTCAACTCATTTCTATTTCTCCCTATCATATGGCTCCTCCTGAGTTGAAGGAGTTAAAAGAGCAGTTGTAGGAGTTGCTTGATAAGGGTTTCATCAGGCAACAGTTCCCATGGTTTCTGCAAAAGGAAAAGAAATAGTCACAGTACTGATAAATTATCAAAAATAAAGAAGGAAAGTGAGAAAAACTGTACTCACGTGCAAAGTTCCAGTTCTCAGGGAAGGGGAGATTTTCTTCACCTTCTAAACCTGTAGTAGGGACAACAACGTACCGAACATACCACCCTCTATCCTTGTCATCATCTGACATAACTATGCATATACAAAGCTGATTTTCCTTTGTTAATCATCTGGCCCGAAGAAGCTTCATAGGAACCAAGTACTTGCATGATTAATCTCAATGAAATTTCATCAGATGAGCAAAAAATGATTGTGTCATCCGCATATGCCAAGTGATTGATTTTAGGACTCCATTTTGGCATCCCAAACCCCTTAAAATACTTGTTCAAATGCAAAGCATTCAGGCCCCTAGACAATGCCTCCGCAGCCACAATGAACAATGCAGGAGACAAAGGGTCTCCTAGCTTCACTCCTCTAGTTGATTTGATGAAACCATAGGGCTGGCCATTTAGGAGCACGGAATACCAATTGTTTGAGACCACACCAAATGCCAATCCTATGAACCTTTCATCAAATCCCATTTTCCTCAACACCTTAGTCAAAAATAGCCAAGACAACCTATCATATGCCTTTGCCATATCAAGCTTTATAACCACATTAGGTCCAACCTTAGTCCTTAACCTAATATCAGTTATAATCTCTTGAGTGAGCAACACATTCTCTATAATACTCCTCCCCTTGACAAACCCTGCTTGTTCCTCAGATATTAGATTGGGAAGAAAACATACTAACCTTTCATGAATGACCCTCTAGATGATTTTATTTGAAAACTTGCTAAGGCTTATAGGTCTCATGTCTGAAAAAGTGATCACCTCCTTCTTCTTAGGAAGTAGTACAAGGTTTGTATGTGTGATACACTTAGGCATTTCATGGCTATTAAAGAATGCTATAACCATATCAAATATGTCATCCCCTACAATATCCCAACAAGTATGATAGAAGCATCATGTAAAGCCATCAGGACCTCCTGCACTATCACCATTTAAGAATCGAAATGACTTTTTCACTTGCGCCTTTTCAATGTCGCACTTTAGCAACATAGGTCTATGATCTGAACCTATTTTAGCTAAATGTGTGACCTCTAAATCTGGAAATAGATTCTGGAACTCCAAGTTAGCGAAACATCGATCAAGCCTCTTGAATATACACTCCTCATCAGCCCTACCATTCCACCAAGTAAATATGCTACCCTTGAACCCCAAATCCGTGAGATTACAAGTGGTGATACAATGTTGAAAGTCATCTATCTCGTTGATTGAAACTGGCAGACCTCCAAACTTCTCCTCCTCATCCCAAATCACATTAAAATCCCCCCCAACCATCCATGGTGCAGTCATGTCCCTAGCTAGATTGTACAATGAATCCCAAAGCTCTATCCTCTCTATGGAGTCACACTTTGCATACACCAAGGTTAAGAACAATTCCACATGAGTTTCAGTGTGAAATAGTCTTAAGGTGATTTTTTGCACCATATTATACAATATCTCCACCTAAAACACCTCATCTATGAACACCCAAATTTTGTTAGATATGTTAGCAATCGCCTGGGAAAAAACAATTCTCCTTCAATACTTCTCCAATTTACTTGCTTGTTGCTTGGGTTCCATGATTCCAATGAACTCAAAATGATGTTGCCTATGCATTGTTATTAATCTCTCAAATGCTTGCATGGTATTTACAGACCTAATGTTCCAAATTAGAGCATCCATTAAAGGTTGATCGATTTTGAGAGGGTCCTTCTAGTTTGCACTCCAGTAGTAGGTACAATAGCTGCATCCTTCACTGGATCTTTAACTACCTTGTTCTTCCCCTTGGCTCCTGATTTTCCTTTCTCCATGTACCTTGGGGATAAATATCCTTGCCTTGCTATATTTTTGAAGTTCTGGGCAATAGATTCCTCATCACAATCCTTGTCCATAGTGTCATCGTGATCAGCTGCCCTTTTTCCTTCTCGACCAGCTTCATAAATCTCCCTGGTATGCTTTTGGGTTAGTTGTTGATCTCCTTGGTTAGACTGCTCCTTTCCTCCCTTTTTGACTAATGAATCATGTATGCCTTCATCTTCAAATGAATGCATCTCATAATATTTCTCATTCCCAGCTCGTGCAACTTGATCTTTCATACCTGGAGCCCTTTCAATATTTGTAACAGCTTTGGTTCCACCTAGATCACCCATATTAACATTGATGTCCTTAGGGTTTACTCTAGCAACCCTAGGGCTACCTTCTAGACTTTTAGGGTTCCTTTGTGAACTGGTAGGGTTCCCTTCACCTTCCCCTTGTTCTTCACCTACTAGTAACAACTTTTCTGCAACCTCCAGCATTTTGCCTTGTGTGTCATTGTTTGCATTGTCATCCCCATTAACACTTTGTCCTTCTTCATCTACAGCAACATCTGAATCTCTTTCAGCATGCATTCCATCAGAAATTTCACCCTCTTCTGAATCCTCTTCGATTTGATGGTCGACCCATAACCTACCCACACTCCACTTCACTCTTTCGTTTGATTGAAAGATCTCCTCACTATCATCTACTCCTTTGTGTGTTACTGTCTTCTTATTCTTGTCTAATATCCTTTCTACCCTAGTTTCTTGAGAAGGAATTTCTTGAACAGATATGTTTGTAGCCACCATGTCCCCAGCAAAAGTACGTTGAACCCATTGAGCCGTAGATTCCCTACGTCTTTCCTCCTCATTACTTCTTGTATTAGGATTTGTAGAAGCCCCTTGTTGTACTGCCTCACTACCAGCGGGAGTAATACCTTCCTTATTGGCTACACTCCCAGTAAGTGTAGGATTAAAAACAGGAGCAATTGCATCCAATTGTGTCCCAGGTGCCCTAGGCTTGATACTCAACTTAGCTGTCCCATTCCTAGTAACAATAGGATTAGGAGGAGCTGCAGTTTGTGTCACCAGTGCCAATGCATTGTTCACCTGTTCTCCATCTTCAATATCAAGTACTGCAAACTTGTTAGCATTCTCTACTTGTAATTGTTGACCCTTGGACTGAATCACTTGAACAATTTTTTTACCAGCATCACCTTGATCAATACCTTGTCTATTTCCTTTCTTTGCTCGATTGTCTCTAACCTCTTGCCATTATCCCTTACCCTTCCCAGTTACATTACCTACTACCTTGCCACTTGATAAGACCATGAGGGGACCTTGTTGATTTGCAGTACCTGGAGCAGTACTTTCTCAATATGATGTCCAGTTCCATCCTTAACTTGCTCCTGCCCTTTGTTCTCCACCAGCTCCGGATGTAACCTCCAGCAATCCATCATATCATGTCCCTGCAACTTGCATTCCTTACAATACCTCGGTAGATAATCATACTTGATATTCACCCATTCACTTCTCACTTCCTTTGTCACCTCATTACGTATATCCATCCTTACTTTACTAGGTTTATCTGCCAAGAGATCCACCAAGACCTTAACTCGCGCACAATTAAGTCTTGTTTTATTGATTGTAGCCATGTCTAGATGAATAGGTTTACCAACTACTGAAGCCAACGAGAATAAGCATTCCTTTACAAAGAAAGTTGGTAACAAATTAGGAAAACAGATCCATGCCATAACCTTGGACGTTTCTTCATCCACCTTGAACTTGTGATCATAAATTAAAGTCCTCAACTGAAATTCACGTCCCATATTATCCTCAACATAATACACTGATTTGGACGTAAAATTTATGAAATCTTGCCATAAGGACATCCTAACTAATACATGCTTATCACGTAAATATCCAATATTGCACTCACCTTTAATCCCACATTGCATTGGAATTATTTTACGTAACTCATTGAGTTCAGGCCATCCATACGATAATTTAGCTACAATTGCATATTGGAGCCCTTCGATCACATTCATCCTCTCTACTTCTGACTCCGTAAATTCAATAACATGATTTCCATTAAGAACATTCACACGTCGCAAGTGAATTGGTTCAGATGTAGGGTTTTTTTTAGGAGAGAGAAGAGAGCGTTTTTGCTATGCTCCCAAAACAAGTCTACTCCTAAGTAAGTAAAGTGTATTGTATTCGTAGTTCAGATGTTTTTTTACAAGTTAACTTCTATTCCCTTATATAGGGAATTCTTCAGTATAACGCCTACCTTTTGCAATGATAATACATTAATGACTAATTATTACATTAATGTAACATTTCAGTGAATAACTGTAACTGTTGCGTGAAGGTTGTGTAACGTGCGGATCTTTAATTGAAGACCTCTGATTCTGCCCGTAGCTCTGTCCGGATTCATTCTGACTGTATCTCTTCTTTGTCTCAATCAACTTGAGTTTTCCGTAGCTGATTACTTCGTAGGTAAATAATGTCGTGCCTCTTTGCCTCGTGCCTCCTTATAGAATCATGTCTAGCTGTCATGTTTTCCTTGTTCCACGTAACTGGCTGAATCATCAAGAATTATCATACGTGTGAAGCTCTTTTATACCAATACAGATAGTCCCCCCACTTACCATTTATTTATCGATAAATATTTGGTAAGTGGATATGCATTTATGGCGGGAATATTTTGCCGCCGCTTTACTTTGAAACATTGTATTCTTCTCTGAACATAGGCGTAGCTTGTCACTTCTATTTAATGCTTAATCCACGTGTCACCTCCGGGTTGGTTCTGCAATTACTCGGCGCCTTTTAGGGCTTTTTGCGGCTGCATCACTCAGGATGTGACATATTCAATTATGACTTTCACATCATTGTTTTTTTCCAAATTTTGACGGTTGTCTTTGAGTATAAATACCTCTTTTCTTTTCTTTACTTTCACGAAACACTTTCTAACTTGTCTCTTTTAGTTGTAGAGAATTTCTTTCTTGTTTTCATAAACATGTCTTCTTCGAAATTCTTGCCTTATTTGTCTAGTTTACTAAGTGCTATATATATATATATATATATATATATATATATATATATATATATATATATATATATATATATATATATATATATATATATATATTCTCATTACTGATTTTTCAAGAGGCACGAACAATAGTTCACAAACACTCACACATAGACTTTGCTCTCATCTTGCTACTTGTGTTCACTATATTGTCTAGCCGGCTGAAAGCCAAGGCTAGATCATTGAATTCTGCATACTTTACCTCCTGTTTGCCACCTTTAACCGCTATGTTTCTACTCCTAATGTCATTTATTATACCATGAGCTCGAACCTATGTGCTCTCTCATCTGTTTGCTTTACTTCTTATGAATCCATGTCCCTTATGTATTTCAATTAGCATGTCTACTTATGTATTTAACTCTGTGTCTTTCTTGTTTATTGCTTTAATCATCATGTTTACTTCTGCTTAAGTTTCAATCTTTCCTGTTTATTGCTTTAATCAACATGTTTATTTCTGTTTATGTTTCAATCTTTCATGCCTATTGCTTTAAACCAACATGTTTACTTTATGTCTAAGACTTTTATCTTTCATGTCCTGCAACTCCAACTAGTATGGCTACTTTGTATAATTGAATTGGTATCTTCCTTGATCTCAACCAACATGATCCCTTCTGTATTACTTCCTTAATCAGCATAACTAACTCTGTATTTAGGTCTATGTCTTAGTGCTTTTAATCAGCATGCTTATTGTTGTATGTGAATTCTGTGTTTTCTTGTCTCTTGCCTTAAGTCAGCATGTTTACTTCTATCATTAGGTACGGCTTTTAGACTTATGTGTTTCCTATCTAGGGCCCTAAATCAGTATGTTATATTCTAGTGCGTGTTATGAACTTGGTTGTTGTAAAATGCCAACCTATCCCTGCCTGCTCTATGCCCCTATTAATCATCATGCTCACCCTGTTTTGTGTGTTCCTGATTCAGTATTCCTATGTTCAAAGGGGCCTTCTCCCTTCTCTGTGAAATTACTTGTTCTCAGCATGGTGTATGCCCACCTAGTGTCAACTAATGAACTAAGATGAAGCTGGGCATTGTGAATCTTTGTTTTGAAACTTTGTGACTATGTTTCTACTTGTTGTTTGTTTGCTGAACCTTTGTCTTTTCAGAATGTTTCTAAATTATTTTCACTTCTAACATGTTTTCACCTCTAAACTATTTCACTCTTAAACTGTTTTATTTCTAAACTGTTTTACTTTTGGACTATTTGTTTTTAAATTATTTCTACTCTGCACTATATTCCACTCCCATTCTTAGAATGCCCCTCCAGTGTGAGCACTGCCTAGGAGTCCATGAGACTTCTCTGAACTCTGACACACTGGGGCTGGCCATTACACACTGCACAAAAAACTGTTTCTCTTTAAAAGGAGTCTTGGTGTGAGCATTGCCCGGGGTCCCTAACGCCCTTAGGAACTTTGACGCATCCAGATACTCCCTTGGACAGTATGAGATATGGGTACTTTGGACTTGGTTGAAGTCCTGGTCCTCCAGATTTTACTTTGGGCCTATCTAGGCTCCTTATAGTATAGCGGTTTCATTTATGTAATTCATTCATTTTTGGTCTGTAATAATAATTCTTGTAAAAATAGATATTGGGGATATTAGTAAAAATGGAGGGACCATTTATATATATTTTGTTGGGAAATCGGGTAGAAATCATGCTCCTAAGAATGTTGTGATTATCTACATTCATTAGAAACCATTCTTATATGATTATTATGTGCATCAAAAATCATGTTTATAGGACTAGTCTCACTGCCTATTCTAAACATCTGTTTTCTAAAGTTCTGCATAATCACATCTGCACTAGTGATCCTGTTTCTAGGTTTACCAATTCTGCCTTCATAATCATGTTCATGAATTCTCCTGTGTGCATTAGAAACCATGTTTTAGGATTTTTATCGCACTCGCCTAAAATACCACGCCTACATCTAGATCGTATAAAAATCAGTTTCTTCAATAGCAACCATGTCTATAAGAATAAGTATAAAAGTGGCCTCAATACCTAGATATCATGCTTATAGAGATAAATATAAAAAATCAGTTCTGTAACGTTTGTGATTATTTTCAGCACCTAGACAGTATGCCTATAGGACATAATGAACCCAACTGCCTGCTCAAAATCGTTATTGGTTTATTATGACTCTGATTAACAATTGGATATCATGTTTATAGGACATCTCAGATCCACGCCTAGGCAAGCCTGTAGGACAACTAAAATCTTGCAAATTGTAAAATTGTGCTTTGTTTAACTATTTGTGAATTGCCCAGATTCAGCAAGTCCTAAAATCAGTAGGCAAACTGATTAGGTCTCCACTGCCTTGCTTTAATAAAATACTGCATATATTCTGCTTTGTGCTCACCTAGATATCTTGCTTTAGGACTTTTAAAGTGTCTGAAAAACTGTTGTTTGAGACGTGCAAATGCCTGTTTATTTGTGAAAGTAAATATGGGCCTTTAATTGTGCCTTTATATGACAGTCCTAGTTGTATTGCTTGTCGCTTATATTTTCTCCTTTTAAGAACTTTAGGATATTCTAGATCCACCTTAACTAGATGTCCTAAGCACCTCCAGGACCGTAAGTATGGGTGGGGTAATGCATGCAAAGAATACGTTTAATTAGAATCGCTTCTATAACCACTAAGGGGAGGGTAATTGGGTAGTAAAGGATATGATGACATGTGCTCTAATTCCACGCGTAACACCTCTAATTGATGAAAGCTTACCAGGTATTGCACATAAGTGATCCTATAGGCTAATAAACCTAGGACCCTGTTATGCCTGTTTTTAATCCTTATGTGTTTAAATTGCTTTATTTCCTTACTAACTAATTCACAAAATGAGTTTGGCCGGGACCCACCGTTGTGGACCTCGAGGGGTGCCTAACACCTTTCCCTCAAGGTAACTTTGAGTCCTTACCCAATCTCTGGTAATGTAAACCAGTTTTCATTAGTTATTTGCATTAGGTGCCCTAACGCACCTTAATTTCGTTATGTGGCGACTCTTCAATTTCCATACCCCTTTCCCAAAAGGAAATGAGTTGTCCCAAAGAATGTCGAAACCCGGAATCCCCGAAGGAAAAAGGGGGCGCGACACCCACCTTATCAACCTCTCACACCTTCTCACTAAAGCATCTATGCATCTCCTCTTCACATGAACAAATATATCATCCTCTCTTCCTGCATCATGTCCACCACGATGTCACGACCCCAAATTTCCTCCGAAGGATGTCGTGATGGCACCTAGTCTCTATGACTAAGTAAGCCTAACAAATTGTCACGACCTAAAACTAACCTTGTCGTGTTGGCGCCTATCGTGGTACTAGGTAAGCCAACACAATTACCAAAACAACCGATATGTTCATTTTAAAGGAAAATTTCAAGTTCTTAAATATAAAAATCTTCAATGAAGAAATTTAAACCATACAAAATGCGGAAAGAAAAGCCTGACATCGGGGTGTCACTAGCCATGAGAAACTACTACAACTATAAGTAAACATCAAGACTAACATAGTCTGGGATTAATCAAGTACAACTAGGGGAAGAAAAGGGAGGAGGAAAGCTGGGCTGCGATCGCCATGCAGCTACCTTGCTAACTCCGAGAATCTGTGTCAGAAATAACCGACAGCCTCAACCGTGTCTAGAGAACACATGAATCTGCACACAAGGTGCATGGAGTAACGTGAGTAGGCCAACTCAATAAGTAACAACCATAAATATAGGCTGAGCAGTAGTGACGAGAAATAAATCACATAAAGATCATAGTATGAAATCTCAGTGAACCAACATGCTTTCAAATCAGTATTTTAGTCAAATCATCTCGTAAAAATCCAGTTTTGGTGAAAATCCTTTATAGATATTTTTCAACAGTTTCAATAGAGGGTCAATGCAAAATAAAGTGAAAATAATGAAATGATAGACAGCCCCTCGGACAAAAACATCACTCATATACAGCCCCTCGGCAAGCCTCACAACCACTCATAAACAGCCCTTTGGGCATACCTCACAATCACTCGTACAGCCCTGCGGGCATACTTCACCATCACTCATGCCTCCCAGTCACTCATCACTTGGCACTCGCACTCAGTAGGTACCTGCGGTCACTGGAGTTTGTACAGACTCCGTAGGGGCTCCTTCAGCCCAAGCGCTATATCAATCCAAATCATGGCGTCAATCACTCAGGCCCTCGGCCTATAATAAACATGCTGCAATGTGCAGCCCGATCCTATATAATACCCTCACAAATCAGGCCCTCGGCCTCACTCATTCATAAGCCTCTCAAGGTACTCGGGCATTTCAGTAAAAACAAGGAACTCAGCCAAGAACAACATTTATATGCATCAAAACTGAGTGATAAAACTGGGTTATGCAGTAAACAGGTACAATCATGACTAGGTATATATTTCAAATCGAAAACAGTGAGAGGATAGTAAGAAAATGCTCGGGAGGGTCTAAACAGTGCTGACACAAGGTCCAAACATGGCTTTCAGCTCAAGTCATAGAATTCTTTGTAAAACACATAGATATTATACATTTTCAAGTAAAATATGCAACTCTACAGTTGCTACGGGATGGACCAAGTCCCAATCACCAATGGTGCATGACCACACACCCGTCACCTAGCATGTGCGTCACCTCAAAATAGATAAGTGATATGAAATCTGGGGTTTCATACCCTAAGAACTAGATTTACAATTGTTACTTACCTCAATCAGACAAATCTCTAACCCGCGATGCTCTAGCCTCTCGACTCGGCCTCTAATTTCTCCGAATATAGTCAATAATCAATATATTACCATCAATATACGCTAATGGAATGTATCAAATTAAAACTATCAAATTAGAAAAAAAATTCGGAATTTGGCTCAAACTCGGCCCCTGAGCCAACCTCCTGAAATCCGGCAAAAGTTACAAAACTAGAAATCCCATTCACTCTCGAGTCCAACCATACACAATGTATCAAAATCCAACTTCGAATTGACATTCAACTCTCAAAACCCATTTTATGAAGTTTCTACAATTTTCCCAAAATTTCTAGCCCAAAGTACTAATCAAATGATGAAATTAGTGATATATATGTGTATATTAGCCAAATCCGAGTTAAAAGCACTTACCCTAATGAATATCTTGAAAAACCTTCGAAATATTATCACAACCTGAGCTCCTTCGGTCAAAACATAAAATAAAACCCTGAATCTCGTAATTATAGTGCACCCCTCGGATCCTCAATACGCGGTCCGCCAACTTTTACCGCCGCCGCGCACGCCTCACCGTGATCCGCGAATTTCTCACCGCGACTGCGAAATTCCCCATCTTCCATGGTCGCAACCAAGATTACGCGGTCCGCGCAAGCCTCCACCGCTAACCGCAAAAATCTGCCGCCTCCGCGAAATCCTACTCGGGTCCGCGCCAGTTTGTGCGGCCTGCGCTTCCCAACATCAGAGGCCCAACACCAGCAACATCAACAACTGTTTTCCACAAATAAACTCATCAGATAACCATTCGAAACACAGCTGAGTCCCTCGGGACCTCACCCAACCTCACCAACACGTCCCATAACATCATTCAAACTTAGTCGAACCTACGAATCACTACAACAACACCAAAACATCAAATCAAACTCGGATTCAAGCCTAAGGACTTCTAAACTCCCCAATTACACAAACGACACCGAAACCAATCAAACCTTGTCCGAATAGCCTCAAATTTTGCACACACACCATAAATGACTCTACGAACCTTCTCCAAATTCCGAAATTTCATTTCGACCCCAATATAAAATTTTCCCCTACTAATCGGAAATCGTCAAATTTCTAATTTCGCCAATTCAAGCATAATTCTACCACGTACATCCAACTAACATTTCGAACACGCTCCTATGTCCAAAATCACTTAACAGATCTAACGGAATCATAAAAATCCCAATACGAGATCGTTTACTCATAAGTCAACATCCAGTTGACTTTTCTAACTTAAACTTCTAAATAAGAAACTAAGTGTCTCATTCCACTCCGAAATCACCCCGGACCTGAACCAACCATCCCGATACAACACCATAAGGTTGAATGACACATAAGAAAGCAAAAATGGGGGAAACGTGGCTATAACTCTCGGAACGACCGGCTAGATCGTTACATCCTCCCCCACTTAAACATACGTTTGTCTTCGAACGTGCCAAGAGTTGTTCTCCAACACCATCAAACCGCCGCTAACCTTACCATGCATATAACCGGGGATGATCCCATGTGACCCTATCCCACATAGATCTGATAACACAACACGTCTAAAATTTCTTCATCCAACCTGGCCCATAAGCCTTAGTATCCAATTTCCACATCCGAACTTTTCTATAAGATCGGAATCACACATCCACACACAGTATAAGTCTGAACAAGATGTATCCAACTGTAATATCCCAGTATTTTAAGATTGAACTTTTAAGTTATTATTTCTTTATAATTCCTTATTCTTATAAAAATAATACTAATTATTTATTTTATATGTGGGTTCATAAAGATATATTTATAGTTGGAGATAATAATTATGTATGAGATGAAATATTATAGTGGACCTAATTTACAATTACACAAGCTATATGAGCAAATTAGTAATTTTGAATAATAATTAGGAGTTAAAAAAAAAATAATAAAATAAAAAAGGAGAGAACAACGGCACCCCACAAGAATCAGAACTCATAAAAACCTTCATCTGTTAATCAATCCTGCCACCGCTTCCATTCACAAAGGGCATAATTTATAGTGCCAAATGTTTCTCATTTTGTCTCAAATTCCTATAATTCAAAAATGAATTAAAATTTGTTAGTTGGATTATTTTCATGGAAAGAGTCATAAAAGGATAGACAACAGTCCCATCTCTTCAGTCCTTTTACTTTCAAACCGCACAACGCCATCAGGTAGTGTCCGAGTTTATCAGCAAGCTTCGAAATTCTCCGGCGAGATTCAAAGTCGTCATTCAAGATCCGCCCAAGTCTTCACCTCTGTTCCCGTTTAAATCTTTGGTCGTCGCCGGTGTCGAGGTTCCAATTCTTAGTCACTGTTCGCGTTGTTGTTTTGGTTTGGGGGAGGGTCAAGTTCGGTCACTACAGTCTTATTTTGCCGTAGTAAAAGTTGTTCATTATCAATACATTCGAAAGGACTTACACCTCTTTTAAGAGATTGAGAGCGTAAATCCGATTCATTATAAAGAGTACTTAGATTGCAAATTCGAGTTTTGAGACGTTCAGAGGTCACTACGCGCGTGATGGTATTTTTAGAGCATCGCTTGGCTTGCTCGGCATTGTAATTGACTTGTTCGAGGTAAGTGTTTTTCCTAACTTTGTTGAGGGAATTTTTCCTCCTATTTGCAGTTTTTTCCTACATGCGGGGGTGATACATATATGAGGTAACGAGCATATATGTATGTGCCAGGGTTTATCATGCTCAGGGGTAGAGAGTTATATTTGAACTAGAAGTAGGCAACATTGATTTAATAGGGGTATACCCAATACCAAAAAGAATATTAATATTCTTACGGTAATTGCTGGATTTCAAAGCTAAGAATAGCAAACAATAGCCAACTTACAATATAGGTAAGGGAATTTTATTTAACTAGTGTAAGCATTTTAAGTTAGTCAAAAAAAATTCCAACGCAGGACGGAATGGACTAGATGGACAGCTAGCACTACCTCCTCACGTCCCAAATTTTCACGTACGGTTGAGTATTATACTTTTGGCTAGACATAAGACTTAGATCTTTCTTATCTCCAAAGGAAAATGAGTTCCCAAGTAGTAGAGAGCTGTAGATGGAAGTTCTGAATACACTATTGAAATAACCACAAAAAAGAAAACCAGGAAGTGATAAGTTAATTTACTTGAAGACATGTAATGGCCTTGTTGCCTCACAAGTCGGAAATGAAGAGCAACAACGTAAAGGTTATCATCAACATTATTCTCACTCTGTTGGGACGCATCAAAGATGTTATGAATGGATGCTTCGATCTCATTATCGAAATGTATACGGTTAAAATCGAGTATGTTTGATTTTATAGGCTCAAGAGATTGCCTCTAGAATAAGCTAATAATGTACCGAGCTCGATATCGAATACACGGAGATCGAAGTACTCGCTGAGAATCGAGACCAAGCATGACCGACGTCGAGCAACGTTGATGTTGTAATTGTATTTTGTAGAATTACGTAATTTCCTTGCTTCCTGTGATTTACAGATATTAAGAAGGTAGTATAAAATGTTAGAAACAAAGACCTAGCCTAAGATAACTTGATAAAATATGATAGAATTCTGGGAATACGTTGATGTGTCTAGTTTGGTCATCTCTATGCGTGATCACTACTACATTGCTACGACCGATATTTTTTTAAATGTTGGATTCTATACCTGTATTGCTAATAGATTGTCAGATTTGTGGAAGTACTTGAATTATATGGCCCTTGAGGGTCCATTGAAACATTGTTAGATTGTAAAGTAGTGCTTGAGAACTTTGTTTGGAATATTCGTTGAACACTCTCCTCGATATTATAAATATACTTCCTGCCTTTGTCATTTTATTGATATTTATATGCTTGGTGAGGGAGAGTGTAAATTACGAAGGGTGATGTCGTGCCATTGTTTATATTCATTATCATGTGAGAAAGAGTGTAAAGCACGAAGGGTGATGTTGTGCCATTGTTTATATTCATTATCATGTGAGGAAGATCGTAAAGCACGATGGTGATGTCGTGCCATATTATTGAGAGTAAAAACACGAAGGGTGATGTCGTGCCATTTTATTTATATTGTTATGCTTTTAATATTGTGAGGTCATGGCACGAAGGGTGTTTTCGTGCATGTGAGGATGAGGGACATGCATTATGGTGTGATATCTATTTTTCGTGTATAAATTTCCGCCTTTAACTTGAGTTGTCATTGTCGCCATTATATATTTTTTGTGACATGTTGTTATTGTCCCGTACTTGACCTCTATCTCAATTGTTGTTGTGTTGTCCATACCTTTTTCTTGCTTAACTTTCATATGCCATGCCTATTTTCTGCTTTTATAATTATACTCATGTTTTATCTATTATGTTGCATGTTAGCGTAAGTCTTCCTTCATGGTAGTCCTTCCTGTCCTTACTTGTTAACTTGTGAAGATCATGTGTTTCCTTCTTGTTTGCTATATTTGTACTTAGGCCTCCATCATGCTAGTTAATGGAAATTATAACGCCTTTTTCTAATTGTGGTCATTACCTCAGTGCTCTCTGCTTAGTCTCTTACTGATGTTCTTCTGTACATTCTCATTTATTAGTACTGCTTGCATATTCCCTTCCTTGTCATTTCTATTATCGGTATTTCTATCATTTGGTTGGTATTGTTGTACGCATATATGGTGAGGATGAGATAAATGCACGAAGGGTGTTTCCGTACCGTTAGACTTGATGTGTTGAGGACTTTATCACACTATGAAAGTATAAGAGGTGATTGTTGTGGTTCATGGGCTTTCGTTTTAAGGAAAGGGCCGGTTGAGATGTTGGAGACTGTTAAATTGTGATTCTTTCTGATACTTGTTTATTGGCCAAATACATCGGCAGCCCCTTAAAGTTGTCCTCACTTTTCACTTTGACACTCCATATTAAGTCCGTGCCATTTGAACACTCCAACCACACATCGAATGTGTCATTTAGACACAAATTTCTATGAGCAGCTAACCACAAGAGATGCGTGTATTTCACGTACCAAAGTGATAAATAAGATGCGGACACGTGGATTTTACTTTAAATAAAAATTTTAAAAACTTTTGAAAAGAAAAAAGAAAATTGTAAAAAGCCCCCCCACCCCCCCGGTCATCTTCCCCAACGAACCCCCCCTCTTCTCTTTCTGTCTTCTTTCCTAGCAAACCCTCCTCCTTATTTCGTCTCCTTTAAGAACCCTACCCCACCATCGCCACCCCCCACCCCTGATCATCTTCCCCGACGAACCCCCCTCTTCTCTTTCTGTCTTCTTTCCTAGCAAACCCTCCTCCTTATTTCGTCTCCTTTAAGAACCCTACCCCACCATCGCCACCCCCCACCCCTGATCATCTTCCCCGACGAACCCCCCTCTTCTCTTTCTGTCTTCTTTCCTAGCAAACCCTCCTCCTTATTTCGTCTCCTTTAAGAACCCTACCCCACCATCGCCACCCCCAACCCCTGATCATCTTCCCCGACGAACCCCCCTCTTTCTGTCTCCTTTAAAACCCCACCCCACCATCGTCATCTTCCCCAAATGACCCCTCCCTGCTGGAAAAGTTAATTGCTGGCCATTTCTTTCCAAAGATGTCTTCTTCTCCACTTTTTTCATTTTTTCTCCTCTTTCTTCACGCAGTAGCTTTCGCCTAAGTTTGTTTGACAGATCCAAATATGATTTCTTCTTCTTTAGATTCACAAAACTTCGTCGAAAAAAATAATGTTTCGCCGGAATGTTTTGAGATATAAATCTGAGTTTTCTCCACTTCCGTCCCTCATTTATTTATATTATAAATCACGAATTTCTTGCATACTGAATCAGTAGCTCTAACTTTTTTACAATTAAAAGGATGCAGGGAGTTGGGGAATGGGATTTTGAGGAGAAGTCTTGGAAATGTGAGTGAATATGGAGTTTTTGGTGATTATAAACATAACTGCCATATTTCTTGAAGTATATCAATTGGCCGAGTTTCGAAGAGAGATTGTGTATTGCCGTTTTTGTTCTAATTAGAGTGGCAGCGGTTTCATAGTTGGAAGGTGCAAAAGAATAGGATGAAAAAGAAAAGAAAAAAAGTTATAAAAAGACAAATTGATTTGTCACGCTCTGAATAGTGGTGTAATACACGCTCCATGCCATATCATCGTTTTGTGTCTAAATGACACATTCAAGGTGTGGTTGGAGTGTTCAAATGGCACGGATTTAAGATGGAGTGTCAAAGTGAAAAGTGAGGACAACTTTAAGGGGCTGCCGATGTATTTTGCCTTGTTTATTTCCTGTTGCAAACGCATGGTGTACTTTATTCTATAATTTTGTCTTTTGGTTCTGTTGTTAGTTTACATTATAGTGTTTATTAATGAGTATCATTTAACTAAAAATCTCGTCACTACTTTGACGGGGTTAGTCAAGATACTTACCGGTACATGGGATCGATTGTACTGATACTGCACTTCTGCACACTCTGTGCAGACTATTGGATCGGAGCTGCTAAAACAGTTGGAGGTTGACCCTGAAGATGTTCGTGTATTCTGTATAGAAGTTGTCACTTGTCCATGGTAGCTGAGGTTATTGCTAATCTATTTATGTAACCTTCAAACATAATGTGAATTTATTCATACCAACTTTGTATATTTTAAGTCTTAGAAGCTCAAGATTCGCACCTAGGGGGGTTCATATAACTTCGTTGATAACCAGAGACAGGGTAAGGGCTTGAAATTATCCTAAGGGGAAGGCGTTAGGCACCCCTCAGGATCTACAAGTGTGGTTCCCGGCCAAACAACGTTTTTGTGAATTTATACAATTTAGCGAATAAACAAGTAAGGCTCAAATAACAGGGGATTTAAGTCTAAGTACGGATGTTTGAAAAAAACATTTAATGAAGAACTAGCTTTTGAAAATAATTACAGTCTAAGCGTATTTATGAGAAGTAAAGGAATGTCCTAGGTTTGTTTATAATATGGATCACATCAATGCAATACCCGGTATGACACTCCTCAAAGAGGGGCTACACGTGAAATTAGCGCACCGGTCATCATGTCCATATCTACCCTCTCCCACCCCGTGAAGGTGACTAAAGCGCGTGTTAGTCACGACCTCTATTGCATGCTGTTACTCGTCCCTTTCCTATCCGTCCCGAAGGAAATTAGGACTCATATCCTATAAGGGAGGTGCTAGGCAGACCCTTAGGTTTTAAAAGGTGAAAATTACTAAGGCGACACTTAATGAAAACAGATAGGACTTCAATTAAGGGGAAAAGCATGGAAACCAGATAAAGTCTCAAGTATACTTCCACACATATTGCACATAAACAACATGTCTCATACACAATTAAGGTCTTAAATTCAGATTCTGATCCTAAGCATCATGTCTAAGGGATAATAGTAGAGTCAGATTACATAACTCAGAGAGGAAGTCCTAATCAGGCTTGCCTACTGATTTTAACATGCTGACAGTTAAACATAATCACAAAGACAGTTCTGGTTTTATTTTTTATGGTTGATTACCTAAAGTTTGCCTAGGCGTGTAGAATAATATGCAGCAGTTGTCCAGCTTTATTGATAACTCCAAGTTGTTATACTTAATAGCATGCAATTCTAGGTGTTGCAGATATTCAGAGACTAAGTTACCAGTTTGTTAGAACTGGAAGACTGTTTTGTATTTAGAATAAGTGTAGTTAGATGAGTGTCACCCTATAACATGTTGTCTAACGCAGAATGATGCTTATGTAGTCGCTAAGATAGGATCTCTAAATGCACATAGAACCATGGCATTATGCATAGTTGCAGGAATAGCGCAGGTGATAGTTTTTAATGTTGTTTACCTAGAAACATGATCTCTAAGTGCGTAGGCATGATGAGACATGATTGCAATTTTTTGTTAACATTATTTATTCTAAGGCATGATTTCTAAACGATATCGCAGAACAGGTAGACATGAGCAGAATATCATAATAGCCATTTTGTTGTTGTTATTTACCCTATAGACAGGATTTCTAAGCGTAATAAGATGCTGAATATAATACCCATAAATCCTAAGTAACATGATATGCATGGCCTGCTTGGCATGTTGTACCTAAACATGGTTGCTATTGTGCATAGAGAAATGTAAACCTAAAAACATGATCTCTACTCTTAATTATACTACAACATGCATATCACCCACCCACTTCACTATCCAACCCCATAGTTGTCTTTACAAATAATTATTACAGGCCTCTGAAGAATTACAATAACTAAAAGTAAGAAAAGAAGAAGTTAACTATAGGGAGCATTCATAATAGGCCCAAGTCTCCAGGTCCTCCGTGCCATGTATTGTTTCACAACCTATATCATAACCCGGGTGTGTCAGAGTTCTCTAAGGACCTCAAGGACTCTCAAGCAGTGCTCACACCCAGATTTCATAGCCAAGATAGAGTAAGTGTAGTGTGGAAAGGCCAGCTCTTATGTGTCAAAGTTCAGAGGGAGCTCAAGGATCCCAAAGCAATGCTCACACAAAAGGGGCAGAACCTAGTAGTCTAAGAGTAAGGTAAGATTTGTGATGACCCAAAAAGGGGTCATCTTATGCACATCTAATTTGGACTGTGTTTTGAGGCCCGAAAGCCTCCATTAATCTCACCTCGATGTGTGTGCGCAGCACGGGCGTGTAGCCAGGAAGCCTATATGTGAAAAACTTGATTAAGAGTTAAATTTGTGATAATTAATTGAATAAAGTTGACTTTGGTCAACATTTTTGGTAAACAGACTCGGATCCGTGATTCGACAATTCTGGAAGGTCCGTAGGAAAATATGGGACTTGGGCGTATGCCCGGAATCGAATTCAGAGGACCCGAGTCCGAGAAATGAATATTTAAAGAAAATTATTTTATGAAAATATTAAAGGCTTATGCAAATGAACCTTGATGTGAAACCTGTGTTGCCGGGCCCGTATTATGATTTCGGAGCCCGGAACAGGTTCAATATGTGTTATATAAGTTATCTGTGAAATTTGGTGTAAAACGGACTTGATTTGATTGGTTTCAGATAAAATGAGGAAAATTGGAGTTAATGAAGTTTTGAGAAATCTCATAGAATTTGAAATTTGGTTTGGAATGTGATTTTATGTTCACGAGGTCCGATTGAAATTCCGTGATAGGGAATAGTTCCTTTGTGTCATTTATAACTTGTCTGCAAATTTTGAAGTCATTCCGAGTAGTTTAGGCCGGTTCGGTGCGTTGAAGTGAATTCTAGAATTTCAAAGTTCTTAAGTTTGATTAATTTTGTTTTGGGGTTTGATTTCGAGTTCCATTGTTGTTTTTCATGTTCCGAGAGTTCGAGCAAGTCCGTATCACGAATACAGACTTGCCGATGCTTTTGGACGGGGTCCCGAGGGGCTCGGGTGTGTTTTGGACCCCCGGGAGCTAAGTTAGAAAACCAGAAAATCTGCTGTCTGGTTTCCTTCTCTGCGATCGCAGAAGGTGGGTTGTGATCGCGGAGAAGGATTTTTCTAGGCTGTCGATTGCTCTATGCGATCGCAGAGGTCTAGGTTCCACACCTTCGCGATCACAACCCGTTTCTTGCTATCGCATTGAGTAGCATTTGGGCTGGGTGAGTTTGTTCTACGCGATCACAGAGGTCTTGCCAATTGTTCTTCGCGATCGCAGAGGTACGGCCAGTTGGCCTTCGCGATCGCAGGCCCAGTGTCGCGATCGCACTGAAGGTTTTTCCTGGGCAGTACTAAAATGTCCAATTACGGGATTGTGATGACCCAAAAGGTCATCTTATGTAATTTAAGCCTTATCTGTGTTCCGAGGCTCCGAGAGCCTCCGTTAGTCTCACCTCGTTATGCGTGCGCAGCCCGGGCGTGTAGCCGGGAAGCTATTATGTGAAAAGTTGATGAAAAATGAGTTTTTATAATTAATGAATGAATATAGTTGACTTTGGTCAACATTTCTGGTAAACGGACCCGGACCCGTGATTCGACGGTCCCGGAGGGTCCGTAGGAAAATATGGTACTTGGGCATATGCTCGGAATTGAATTCCGAGGTCCCAAGACCGATAAATGAATTTTTAAAAGAAATTGTTTTCTGAAAATAATTAAGGAATAAGAAAGTGAATAATTATGTGAAAACAATGTTACCGGGCCCGTATTATGGTTCCGG